>JAHQZX020005458.1:0-22222 GCA_019804575.2 Pseudotulostoma volvatum
TAGAGAGTGCGCTGCCTGCATGGGCCCAAAAGGGATCCGAATCGGGCGTAAAATAGATTTAATAATAATAATATGAAGTTAGTATGTAGGATGTAATGTACATTATCTAGGTACACACAGACCATTCATGACCTGATTTTACTGTCGATTACTAAGTCAAGTCATTCCTGCCCATCTATTGCTCAGTGAGAGTAGCACGGGAGCAAGGGAATATAAGAGAAGGAAGGTAAAAAAGAACTCCCTAAGAATAGGCCAAATGGCTAAGCAGGATATGACGCTCACAATTTCTAATTAAACATTACGGTGCACTATGCACGGTATGGAGTTCCATCTGGGAACAATTGATGTCGATTGGTACAAGTTTGGGGGCTAAGCGAGCTGATTAAGTGTAGATGACTAGATTAATCAGAACCACTCGACATTCCCTTGCTAAGTGAGCTCACTGGCCTACTCGTTCGCTGCATGCACTATTATACTAGTCTAACAGAATATATGGATAATGTAATAACGAAAGCCATGTTGGAATTATGAGATGCCCGACCAAGGAAAGAAGATTGACCTGACGGACACCTTCACTCGGAGATAGAGAGATAAAGGAACCTGAATCACAAACTCCTAGAAGGCCGAGGTTGACAGGACAAGATGCAATAGTAAATGGCGATTAGTAAAACGAAATCACGGATATGACCAAAACAGGAGGAAAGTCGGCGGAGGCATCCTTCACGATGGGTAGGAGACAGACTGAGTTCGTTGCACCCGAGATTCGTTGAAACATGAGAACTCGAGGGATTAGAAACGCATGGTGGGAATTATCGAATAGAAAGTGCTTTTCGCGGGTGCGTGTAGAGGATAGCTCAGACCTCAATGGATCACATAAAGAGATACCAAAAGTAAAAGGTACGAGAGAAATTCCGGATCATATGAATTGCTTAATGACGCCCAAGGAGGAACCGGAAAAGCGAACAGAACATACTTTTGGTTTACTCGGAAGCGAACAAAGCGAATCAAAAATCCAAACGAGGCTACCAATCAAACACGCACACATACGCTGAGAGACGGAAGAGAAAGAGTCAACAAGATAAAAAGTAGATTGGGGTATTGGTTGGAATTTCAGGGTCAAATCCCACTTAACAGCAGCACTAAGACGGGAGAACTTTGCAGGAACGATACATTCACTCGAAACCCACTTAGAACCACAATTTGAGACGTGAGTAGGCGTTGTCATAAAGCAGAGATCGATAACCGGATGGGAAAAAGATAATAATTATCGGGGGACGTTGGTTGCCATCACGCGCCATTGAGGTCTTCATGCAAAGGGTCGACCTGATCACATTATTGCTCAGGAGGAAATGGCGGATAGGTTAGGCTTGGTAGCCACCAAACCCATTTCCAAAGCTAGCATTGGACGGTTGGCCCCAGGCCGAACCAGGGGTGGTTTGGCCGCGGCCATACCCTCCCGCGCTTCCTGGCAGTTGACCATATCCTCCTTGGCCGGGAATCGTGGGCCCGCCAAAGTTGTTGTTCTGTTGATCCCAGCCGCGGCCGCCGGGACTAGGTCCTATATGATTTAGGTCAAGGTATGAGGATCCGGTCTGACAGGTGGTCCGTCTCGCGGCTGAACTGGCGGATAACCTACCTTGAGGAGTTATTGGCCCACCGGGGCTTCCATATTGAGGGAAGTATGGAGACGGATTGAAACCAGGTGTAGCGGCGCCTTGCTGGGCTGAGTACCCTTCAAACTGCCCTGTGGGAGGACGATCCTTGCCCCACTAGAAAAGGATGATCAGCAACCTAAGCTCAGGAAAGGAAAGCTCAAAATAACTCTTACACTGCACTTCAAAGGGCGTCCATTAACATTATATCCGTTCAGCTGACAAATGGCCATAGCGGCATTCTCGTGAGTGTCCATTTTGACAAAGGCGAATCCGCGGTCCGCCTGTAAACGAGTTTCAACGACGTAACCGAAATTTTGAAACAATGGGACTAAATCATTCTGCGTGGTATATGGGGTGAGATTCCCCACGTAACAGGTCGTCTGCCATTGCGGTGTTTGTTGAACCACCATATCATAGCTCTGAATCCCGTGGGTGGGAAAATGGTGGTGGCCGAATGCGTTGGTAGGCGTCATGCCCATGGCCGCCAGGGCCTGCTGCTGCGAGATTGAGGGTTGTCCTTTCTGGTTGGCCCAGTTACAACGAATGGCACGAGAACCCAGCCATTCCCCGTCCATAGAGTTCAGGGCTTTTTCTGCATCCGCCCTCTCGCGAAAAGCAACGAATCCATACCCACGAGAGCGACCCGTTTTCATGTCCCACATCACGCGAGCTTCCGACACGGAGCCAAAAGCCGAGAATGCTTGTAGCAGGACCTCATCGTTAACCTCGTTACTCAGATCACCGACGAAAATATGAAAATGGTTCGATGTGTCCTCCTTGCTGGAATTGTTTGACTGGTAGGCCCAGTTGACACGGATCTCCTACGCCGATATCAGCGACGCCCCCAGGTAATTGGTTCCTCCGGATACATACCGATTGATGAATCCGGCGCCCGTTAAGGGTTTGCATCGCTCTGTCAGCCGCACCCGGATCGTCATATTCGACAAAGCCGTAGTTTAATCCTTTGCTTTGAAACTAATTCCCAGTGACAGTGTCAGTTGCCAAATATCTGGTCTGAGGCAGCTTGAAGTCCGGAACGGGAGGGTATATAGACCAGGGTAGAGGGAAGTGCCGAAAAGCATCTCTGGCATGTTAACAGTGACAAGGGACCAACCTCAGTGAAGCAAACAGGGTGTTTCAACGAGTGTTCTCCAGCAGGACCTACATTTTTGTCGGGGATGATCTTCACACTCTGCACGTGGCCGGTGGTCTCGAAGATCTGTTTCAAGATATCCTCTGTTACCCGGGGGTCTAGTCCACCAACATATAACGCCCTCTTGTTGGGCTCGGGTGCGGCTCGACGGACATAACCACCTGCATTGGGAGACATCATGTTCCCAGACATGGGCGAGGTGATGGCAGTCGGGATGGGGTTGGTGTTTTGCGGGATAACCACTGGGGGAAGAGGCGGTGGAGGCATGTGGGATGGATTTCCTTGGCCGTTCCCTTGTGAGGTGTCGAACTGTTGCTGGCCTGGAGCACCGGTGGACGACTGGGGCGGTGGTGGGAGAGACGAGGTCGCAGGTGGCGCGTTTTCTGCCATCTTGTAGTCGTCAACTGGGGGAACTCGAAAAATCAGATAGATCAGGTAATATTACAATGGGGGATCGTGCAAGCAGGCCACGAGCGAAGCTTGGTTTTGGTTTGACGATGAAAACGACGTCAAACTGGGGGGAGGAACGAACAGCTGAGGTATTGGCGCAAGGCGGTGGCCAACGAACAGGAGGGCCGATCGATCGAAGCACAGAACGCTTTGCTCGACGAAGGTGGTACAGTGAATCTCCAGCGAGATCACTGGGAGGCAGCTGGGGGGGTGGAGCTCTCAACAAGTTTCCTCGGTGATCGATAAATGATACTGGCGGTGTTGACCCCAGAACAACTCCAACAGAAAAACAACTTTTTCTATCGCGAATTCTGCGGGATGGACTCACGGGCTGCAAAAGAAAAAAAAAAAGAAAAAGAAAAAGGAAAAAAAAAGAAAAAAAGGAAAAAAAAGGACGACGAGAAGACAAGAAGACAAGACTCGCTCAAACGGGGTGGGGAGAGGTAGAAAGGGAAGAAAGGAGAAAAGGGAAGTAAAGCAAAAAAAGGAAAGAAGCGAGAAAAAGGAAAAGAACTTGATCACGCCCGTTTTTCCCGATACCAGTACCAGCAGAAGAGTTTTTGCAACGAAGAAAGTAGGGGAGGGAAGGGGAATATGAAGATGGATAGATGGGAGAAAAGTGAGGTGTGACGAAAAGATGCTCTTTTCTATTTCTGTGAGGGAAGGAGGGGTTTCTTTTTTTTTTTTTTCCTTCCTTCCTGTTCACTTGACAGAGTGAGTAGTTATGAGTTGTTTCTTGTATCTGACTGTCGGTCGGTTTGTCACCTCTAAACGGGTTTTGATTAATTAATAGCGAAGGAGTTGACGATGGGCAAGAGCCGCTTGGGGTTAAGCCCAGGCTGGTTTAGCTGGTATGGGAGACACAATGTACCTTTTCTAGTGATTTTATATTGGTATGTACACACATGTACTTGAGAGGACACAACGATGGAGTAACATGTAACCGATAACTTCGACTTAGGGTCGGTCTGCTTACTACGATATCTCGGGCTCTAAAGTACTCAGTACCTCATTTAACATACCTCCATCTTGGGTAATAGGTACCTAGTGAGCAGTGCTAGGAGGATGTTACCGGTAAGTACCATGTACCGTACTATCATCTCTTATCACCACCCTTTTACAATTCGCTATTTGCGGATCCCGCCAAGCCTGCTCACCGCTTTGGTTGTAGCTAAGACCTGCTAAAAAGTACGTAATTATGCCTCAGGCCTGTCACCAAATCGCGAGCGCAGCGAACGATGACAATCCTACATACTAGCTACATACTGCTCTTGTGCCCTCATTCCCGTTAAGTTGACTTCCCATCTCAATGGTAGACTTTTCCTTCTACCACTTTTCTCGTCGAAGGATCTTAGATTTACACCCTTCAGGGTGATTCGCCATGATGACCAGTACTGGTTCTTTGTCGTCCCCCGATTCGCTCGAGGCTCTCTCTGACGCGGCTCACCGAACAGTATGACCCCTTGCCAAACAATTCTGATCACACGCATCTGACGCCTTCAAGTTGATCGAAACTGGTTGGCTTTTCCGATCGTCATTCTCGATGCAATCTAGAAGCCGTCTGAAGCGAACCATTCCCAATGCACACGAACAGTATCAACTGGCCCTGGACGACTTGTCAGAGAGAATTGTAGGTAACCCATTTTACTAGTTAGCTTTCCCTCAAAGTACCCTGTCTTGAGGCTATCGGATCTGGGAGTGGAAAGGTTATTTTACGGTTCGTTGCTCATGGACTATCGTAGTTCATCGCCAAAGCATTCCTTGAAAGGGATTATGAGGAAATCAGGAAAATCAAAGCAGCTCAGCAGCTTCCTGAGATACCATTGGACTCTAAACCAATACCAACGGCCGAAGATATGATAGTGAATGAGGTTAGAACTGGAGCAGATCGAAGGCGCCAAGACGAAGCCCCGCGGCGAACAAATCCCATGCACACTAAGCCAGCCTCAGACACAGCGATCGCGATGAGTCAATTGCCGGCGATGAAGGCTGTGAAGAAGGGCGGTGAAGAATCTAGGATGCAGGAGGGTGCTACTAGTGGAGCGAGTCGGTCGTTTCAAGACTTGAACTTTGATTCTATGCTTCCTATGACAGGAAGTAGGGAGAACGGTTTCGGGCTCAATCTAAGCCTTTCTCGTTCTAACATGGGAAACCAGAACTTCCTCCCGGGCTCAGCCTTCCCTAATGCCAGCACTGGAAACAATCAAGCAAGGGGCCAGGGCCAATCGATCCGTTCTCTTCTCCCGGGATTTGAAGGTTACGCTGCGAATGCAGTAGGCGACAACCTCAACTTGGGCCTACAGAATATAAGTGACCGGCCACCTCGACAACCGGGGTTGCAAAGGTATCCCAACCAACAGGACATCATGATCCCTGGTGTATCTACCCTCGACGACCTCTTTATGGAAAAAGATAATACTAGTGGGGATGCTAATGACAATGTGTTGGGAGGGGGAAGACTGGACGATTTCGATTCCTGGTTCGCTTAACTAGCTTGGACTGTCCGCAACACATATCATACTCATTGCAATTTTCGGACTCTAAGCCTCGTCAACAATACACCGGCTGCATGTTCAGTACATTTGCTTGTCGCTATCGCTGACGGAAGCAATTGGCGTGCTATATATAGCATATATCCCCCTACTAAATCCGTCAGCTGAATTCGAGCTATAAACTGTGTGTGTCATCAGTTTATGTTATCCAATTTTTCACCCTTTGATGAATTAACCACACGGGATCGTTATCATCAATACGGAAAATCGAATAGTACATACTCCAAGAGCAACAGTATTAACTAGCTACTAGCACTGCTGTTATGCGCATGTGTTCGTATCCGTAGTACACATTTCATAAACCTTCAGTTTCTCTTCTTCCGCGACCAAGGAAGATTTATATACTCATATTTCGAAGCCAATAGGCTACATGTGTACCTAGGTAGGTATAAAGTATTACACTACTAGATTTTTATAGCTCGTATATTACACATAACACGTGCAACCTTCGAGGATGAAGAGAAGGATTTATCATAAACTGCCCGTCCCTGACACGTCTGTCTCACCACAACTCAATAACTAGGCAATTTGTCATTGATGGCTTGGCTTGACGTTTCAACACAGCCCTACATTAGGTCTATCGTATTTCCAAATGCGACACAGTCCTGTTTCCGTGTATTTGGTATGACTGGTTTATTATTATTAAAAGATACAACTGTGTACCTGTCATATGGACAACATTTTTGAACTGCTAATTCCCAATCTATATATCCTGAGGTCGTTTAACTAGTTACTAATAGGTAATCATAAAAAGTATATTAATATCATGTTCATGCGGTCAAGAGAGTCCTGTCTCGCCTCTCATTCATCATGGAAAAGTAGTGAATCGATCATCGCTCATTGCGGTGTTCTTGTTGTTTATTCCCCATTCCCTAAACATATGCTTCACATTCTGCTAGGATGCGGCGAGGTGTTCGTAACTACACCGCCTATGGGCTTGGAGTCCCCTGGTACACTAGTGGCCGAGACATGACGGATACCCACAGACGTCACATGGGTAAGGGTAGTTACTGATGGAAGACTTGTTACTTGAAGGATTTCAGAATTGGCCAGAACACTGAGACAGGAGTAATGAGAGAGCCATCACACGTCATGAGAAGCATTTTGCCTCATAATTCACCTCTCATCTCCCTCGGGTTGTCCATGATGTTATTATTGAAGATGAGAAAGAAATTTCTTAGTTTGTACAGGTATAGTAAAAAGAAGAGAGCCTGACTCCCAGAGCAGGAAAGGTATAAATACCTCTTCAACGCCATAGATAGAGGAACAAGATTTCATCCCACGGATCATATGTGCATAGAGGATTGCAGGTTCCCTCCAGGAAACCCGATATATATACAGTTAGTGGGGACCCTGCTTCCCAGTAGAGGGCAAACAAGATGGCGGGGATCTTCCCAGCTCACCGAAGCCGACATGGACCTAGTGACGCCACCAGGAACTATGTGAAGCGAAGATACCGCCGCCGCTCAGTCTTCGATCTTATGCTTTTATCAAAAACAATAGCATAACAACATAGTGAGCTGTCAGGTGGACAGAATAATACGCCACGGCTCCGATCACTAACCTATCGCTATCGCCGCCCACATAGCTCTCCCGCTGGGGGAACCGCTGCAGCTGTCTGCCCTAAAGAGGGTTCGGAAACGAATGGATAAGGAAGCAGTAAGGGTGGGCAGCGAGCACCCGTGGATATCAGCTGGGATCATTTCAAGAGGTCAAATCGACCAGTACGCGCAGTACCTGCAGAACTTTACGCTCCAGCTAGCGGCAGAAACTACCCGGTGGCAAACCGATTCCGGAGATGGGAGTGCCACGCTGCCGCTGTGGACGGACGGACAAAAACCGCTAGAGAAATGAAGACCCAAGCCAACGTTCTAGCTAGACTGGCGGGATCAACCTGGGGCATCCCTATGGCCCAAGCCCGACAGGTATACACCACGGTAGTACGACCGGCGATGACATTCGCAGGATTTGCCTGGCACCAACCTGACGCCAGGACGGGACATGGACCAGCTCCAACACGCAAGCTACGGAAAATCCAAAACAAATTCTTACAAATAGTAACAGGGGGCTTTCGGGCCACCCCAACCAAGTCCCTTGAGACTCTAGCCTCTGTACCCCCATTAAACCTGTTCGTTACTAGCAAGGTGGTGGCATATAGGGCGAGGACACAATGCAGCGGCATGGAGGCTCTTGTTAGGAGGAAATGCAGCCGGATCTGGAAACACTGCGAAAGCTAACAGCGCGAATCGACACAGTGGCTGTCGGCCATCCAAGAGAATCGGTCAGAAGTGCAAGAGGGACTCCACAAGGCCAAAAGCTCTATATACACTCAGGTGTGCACGGGAAAGATTGGCCTTGCCGACTTCCTGCATAGGGAGTGCTAGAGGTCCGGTTATGAGAGGGAGACCCCGAGACATATTATAATCCACTGCCCCGGGTACCAAGGGATGAGAGAAGGGCTTCGAATGAACGGCAGGCGAGACTTTCGACAATCACTGACAGGGTAGGCTGAGGTCAAAAGACTTTGTGAGGTGGTGGTTCGATGCCGAGGCGGAGAGACACCAGCCGACTCACAAGGTTCAACCAACCATTGTCACCTGATATGTAACGTGACCTAACTTTATTAAACTTTATTAAATAATATAGCTTTCTACCCTTACTTCTCTCTTCGTGCAACAACAATATAATTATTAGTATTTATATCTTCAGGTTCCGTAACGATCATAGTTAACATAAATTCACAAACACTATTCCAATAAAATGCGTTGGCAATCTCAGTTCCCCCATTGGTCTGAGGGTGAAGCGCTGCAGGTCTTAAAGTGACGCAAAGTCGTTTCGAAAGGGCCCGCCAAAATGACGAGATAAGTTGAGATCCTCTATCAGAGACAATGAAGTCGGGGGTGTCATGGAGGGAATAAACCGCTGCAATAAACCGGCACGTTAACTCGTCTGCTTCCAATGAGACACAGGGAATAAAGTGCCTCATTTTCGAGCGGTCAACAACGACAAGAATAGACATATACTTGGCTCTATCATGCTCCCATTCGGTGTGATGTAATCGGTGGAGATACTAGACCGTGTACGAAACGGCATTTCAAGAGGCTTGAGGAAGCCCTGCTCTTGAAACGAGGAGTCTTAGACCGGGTGCATTGATGACAATTACGCACATGGCGCGCAGTATCGGCTGAAAGCCTTAGCCGGAAATAAGGGCGCTTAAGTAGGTTGGTTGTCTAGGTGGCCGCAGAGCTATGAGTACAGGTCATAATATTAAGCTTGACATTATTATCATCCAATATGAACAAGCGGTCTCGAAAGGAAATCCGGCCTTGAATGACTTTACACTCTGCCATTGCAAAGTGAAGGCTTCTTTTAAGCACCTTTGGCCAGTGACGTTAGTCTGGGTTTCGAAGGGCCGCTAGCATAGCTTGTGCCTGGGAATTTTGTTGGTAGGCAGCCGAAATCAAGCTATCTAGTGGGGAGCTTGCATCCAAGGTATATAACTGAAGGTATGAGGCGGAAAAACCTGAAGGCGCCTTGCTAGCACTAATATTGTGTTCTTTAAGGACTTGTTGAAAACGGTGATTAATGCGCGATCCCTTATTGAATGAGGGCGGTCCTCCGCTCGTCATGAAAGGGCATCTAGCTTAGCGCATTCCTTACCAGGTCTATACACCATTCTGAAATTGAAACGAGATAAAACTTCACTCCGCCGGCTTCAATAATGAAGTAATAGGTTCTTGTGGTAACACATTTCGTGTTGCGGAACGGACAATCGTTGATGCGAAGGCCCACTTGCACCTCTAGTAGTGTCAGGCACCTGACATATAGTACGCTGACTGGGCCCTTTGGCGTTGTGGTGTAGTGGTAAAGTCAGCACTCGCTGCCTTACACATGTAATGAACCTTGGATTGGGGGGTCCACGGACTCAGGTACATTCATTTGTATGATTTCTTTTATACCGGTTTACGGGTTTAAATAACCCACCCTACTACTGTAATAAGTCATGTGCTTAACAAGAATCTTTTCTATGTTCTATAGTTAATTTTCAAGAATCAAGAGACTATTAAGTTTGCCATTTTCCTTCATATTCTTAGTTGCCTACATTATTTCTCTTCCAAGCTTCTCTCTGAATATCTCAAGAAGCGACTATAACTAAGGCCGTGAGCCGTCTTATGATTAGCTACCCTCATTGAAGTTCAATTGTCCAAGAGAAATAACCTTTGAGGAAAAAAATGGCATCGAATCACCCACCAACGACCAATGAGCCGCGCACCTCTTCCCCAAGCACATCGTCCACAAGTGCTACGACGAACGATAGGGACATCAGGAGCCTCAGGGTCAACTCGAATAAGTCACGTCGCAGCTTGCTAACTTGAATCTTGCTGCCAATGAATAGGATCAAGAGACAGCAGCTTTGAAGGTCTGACTCGACAATGTTCCCAAGAAAGTCAAGATAGGTAAGTTGGAGAAGTTCAAAGGTGACCGAAAGAAACTTCGATCCTTTGACCAATGCATGTCGACACCTGCGACTTGAAGAACCTGGCAATGCGTTAGAAGAAGACAAGGTGATGTTTACGCCCTCTTTCTTTGAAGATGGCCCAGAGATATGGTTTGAGCTTTTCCTCCGTGACTACCATGAGAACTTACTTGAGGACAGAAATAATGAAACTATCCTCATATTCAATAACTATTCTAGGTTCGAATAAGCCTTGAATGCGGTCTATGGCAACGTTGATGCTCAAAGGGAGTATGCGCGGAAGATTGTTTAACTAAAGCAAACAGATTCGGTTAGCAGATACGCTACGGAGTTCAACCAGATGAAGTAATTTCCTTAATTGGTCCGATGAAGCTTATACACAGATATGCAAGCAAGGACTAAAACCTGAAGTCCGACGAGGTCTGATCTACCAGAAAAGAGCTGACAGCTTAACCCAACTGATCGACCAAGCGACCAAGATCGACAATGTAGAGTACGAGTTCCGGAAATGCAAGAGAAAGACAATGTGATAACGAGCGATAGCAGTCAGTACCAGTCTCGCACTGAGGATGCAATAGAGATCGATAATGACAGCGACTTACATCGAATGCTTACAATGAACGAATGCGAAGAGTTATCTGACAACGCAGAACTAAATGATATTATATTCATACATAATAGTCTACTACACACAAGAACATTAAGATAAGAGAGAAAAGAAAGGAAAGAAAGGAAAAGGAAAGGGGGAACCTCGCACATAAGTAGGCTAGGCGGTGAAGTACTCGTAACTGATGTGTTAGGCCTGTTACAAGTTACGCATTGACACGACTGGATTTTGCGAACATCCTCGGCAAAAGAAAATGGATGAGATCCGAGATCTGAAGCATACACGACATGAAGAGTACCCATTGTGGGCATGCGACTCTTCTTGGCATCGAGTAGCGCAAGAGATCGACAAAGAGTGGATAAGAACTAACGAAAACTACCCATACCACGGGGACTATGGATGTGCAGTCAAGAGATGCAAGCAATGCAATCCACCTAATGAAGATAGACTGGAGTCTTATCTTACCACTAACTGATTCCACGAATCCTCAACATCCCGAACACGGAAGCCTTAATTGGACGTTCGGTTACGATAATAAATGTCAGATACATCGAGGAGAGAAAGACGGAGCGTGCTATTGGCCCAAGAAACCTAGCATTACAGATCAATTTGGGTAGATAGAACAAATGGTGGCCCGTTCATTCCGTTCCGAAACCTTTTCCCATTCACATCTACTTGAAGGGTGCCTTTGCAGGCGGTTTTCTGCAGAGGCTACTCTTTTGCCTGCCCAGAGTCTTCATTATCACTATCCAACATAGGTTGTACTTCTGCTGCCTTAGGAGAACGAGAACGGGGCAGTGATTGCCAGCAGTCACTGGCCGAGTTGGGACGGGCGGTAAATACTTGCAGCTAGCAATCAGGTGTCCACTGGCCCCACGACGTAAACATGCCCCTTTTATACGTCTTCTAGCAATTTCATCATCTTGTACCCACTTAGAACACCTTGGTTCACCGGTACGCGATAACGGTTCCCAGTCCATTGCTCCATCCGTAGACTGAGATGTCTCGGGAGTGCTAGTGGTGGTGACAGTACTAAAAATTACGACGGTTTCCCCGTGACTGTCTCCGCCTCAAGTCAAGCTGTCTATATTCTGCCAGACGATCCGAGATCTCTTTAATCTGTCGCCAGTACTCTTCGTACTTCGGTTCTTCCCTGACGCCAACGAGGCGGTCGCGTAAAGCTTGATTGAGGGCCAACTTGAAGTATCCTTTTTTAATTGAATCATTGGGCGTGTAAGCCACTGATTCGAGCAAAAGTCTGTCCAACTCCATTAGCTCGTCGAAATTGTGATTCCCTGGTCGAATGGTGTTGAGTTTGGAAATCGCTTTATCCTTCGCAGCATAGTCTCGGAAGGCGAACTGTAGCCGCTCCATAAACCCAAGTGAACCTCATAGGATCTTGCTCATATGATACCATCCATGGATGGATACTCTTTGTGGCCCTTCCTTCCAGCCTCCCAGAAGCATACCACAATAGCTCTCTCATTCCCCCAATCGCAGCGCTATCAATGGCTAGCTTGGCCATTAGTTTGCTTTCGAACTGATGGTACTTGAGCTTGCTGATGGCAATGTAGCTGATGGTGCTGATTTATGATGAGAGGTGGCTATTCCCTGCTATGAGAGAAGCTCAGCCCTTAGGTGGCTAAGCTGTTCATTGAAGGCCTCTTGCTGATGGTTAAGCTGCTTATTAAAGGCTTCTTGTTGTTGATTCATGAGCTGAACCAACCATATAGCAGTTGCCAGGCCCCCGTCGTAGAATTGATTACCTAACATGCACGGGACCCGTTATTCGACGGCTCAAATCTTAATTTGGGTTGTTAAGGTTCAATTCTTCAGGTTAAGTCTATAGAATACCTCTATGGCGAGTACACTACATTATTTGATTTGCTTTAGCCCCCATAAAACAGTAATCACCGAGAGCAATGCAGTTTCTCAAAACAGGTGGCTAAGCGTGTATACACATATCATCCCTATTAGACTGTCCAATGAAAAACGGCTAGAAAGTGTCAGAGTGAACAAAGAGCCTCTCCATCTCAGATCTCTTTGTCATGGTAAACACTAGGCCCATAATTAGCGGCACTTTGGGATGCCCTTTGACGTGGTGACTTCGTTGAAAAGCATGAGATTTCGATAATACATGAGAGCACGCGCTGTCTGTCGTTCTCGCAGCCACCAAGGAAAGGGCATTTTGATAAGCAACTGATCAGATCAACAAGAACGGCCAGAACTTGTTCGGATACCTTCGAGGTACCCGGGTGGTGGCTCACCAGACCTAGAATCGACGGATGATGTCTGAAAGCTCGGCGGAAGGCTTTCTCTTTCCCGGCTTCTTCCATGATATCCCATGCGGTGGGCTCAGTTGCCGAGTCTTTAATTGAGCCTGCTAATCCTTGTGCTCAAGAGTCTTGCCTAACTCCAATCCTGGGGATAGAAATCCAAGTCGATACCTGTTACGAGTAGCACAATGTTATCACTTTCCCGGGGCTGTCGTGTACTATACTCTGCACTTGTGCCTGTTGGTATGATCTCCATCCATGCCACGCTCCTTACACCGAAGTGTCATCATTATAAAGATGTATGGAACGTTCAGTTTGTCATCGCTTTCCATTGCTCTGCAGTGGTGTCGGAGGAAAAGCGTGCCTCATTTCGTAAGCCAGTGCTCAATCTATCTCCCTTACAGTTCTTAACTTAGACGGCAATGAAAGTTATTGTCGGTGCTGATTTCGGGTTTTTAGCATCGGGTAAGCAAACCGGCAAAATAAGATCACTGCCCGGAAAATTCATTTGGGGCATAAATGCTGCTCCCCTTTGATAAGCATTCCATAAGAGACCCTAGGTCAATGGAAGTGTTGCTCTGACAAAATGATTGAAAAAGACCAAGCCACAATCTAGTAATTGCAAGGTTCTCTTTGTCTCCACAGCGTCCAAAAACTGGGCGAGTTTATCCTCGCCGAAAATCAACGCGATGAACTCAGACAACTGCACTGGAACCGGATAGTGTCTAGGTTGAGATTTATCAATGAAACTACAATTTTTCCAATATCTTCAACATATATTGACCCTTCTGTTAAGTATCGATACAGAACTTTAATCACCCGGAGGCGATTTTCTACATGCTGTATAAGCTTTGCGGATGAAAACGCCAAAGGGGTTCCGGGGGTTCCGATGACTGGAAGATGCGAAGTAGAGTTCTATCTTGATTAATGTAGAGGATGTATCGTAGATAGCCAGAGACCAGGTGGCCTGTAAGCTTGGAGTGCGTAACATAGAAACCGACACGATGGGATAGCAGCGCAATCGACGCAAGATCTCCACGGATCCCCTCTAAGGTGTATGGATCCTGGGTTGTACCGCCCCATATCTTGACTTGTGCGGAACGTATCACTTCCCTGATAGATTCTCATTCTAACATAGCACCCCAAAGCGGACGGCCTAATCAAAATAGTTTTCTAATACTTTGCTCCACCTCGCTTGGATCTGTACAATTCAGAGTTAGCCAGGCAATATTGGTGTCATTTGAGTGGTTTTAGATCCATGGAATCTAAGCGGTAAAATGGCGGGAATGATTTCAGTGTTATTCCTTCATCCTCTTCAAGTGCTCGTAGGTTTTTATCATCTTCGCTTGGCGGTGTAAAGCTAGAAACATGAGACGCTGTATCCATCACAAGGCCAAATGCCTGGTTCTTAGCTTTGTCATTGTGGTCTCTCAACGCCCTACACATAAACCTGAACATGACTGAAGTCCCGCTGTGACCCTGAACACCACTGCACATGAGCCCCTGAGCCTCATCAAAGCATATTATTGCATCCGGCCCAGTTTTGATTTGGGGATGTTGGGAATTAGCGTCAACGAGACACTGGCCACAGTTCTCTAATTCACGCTTTAGATGCTCAACCGCTGCCGAGTCCTCACTTTCTTCCGCCTGCTGCAGTTTCTCGATGAACAGTATTTAGAACCTAGCCGATGACAAGCAGTCTACGTGGTCGTGAACCTTGTTTTTCTGCTGCAATGTAGATGTATTCCAGCGTAGAGCAGATGGCCCTCTAATCTGGGCATGAACCGCGTTCAATCTCTGCGCAAGGCCTTCTCGTCTCTAGTGTCAATGGTTGTAGACTGTCAACCAGGAACGAGGGCCGATGTAGGGCCATCAGGAAAATCACTGTCTTAGGAGGAATATCCGCAAATACGGGCGCACTGAGGGCGCTGGTTATTCTAGGGAGCACCAATGGTTCATATCCCTCTTTTCGGAAGAAATCGTATTCCTCTGCGCCATGGCCATATAGATAAGGGTCTCCTTGCTTCAGTCGGGGAACATGTCTGCCCCGTCGAAGAAACTCCAGCACTAGCATGAGAGATTCTTCCAGGAAAACTGCATATTACATTACATCCTACAAAGCTTCATGAATACTTAGCCATACTACGGGGTAGTCCAAGTTGACTATAGAACATATATATCTGTGTATCTCTGAGGTTTGTCATCGATCCCTGTCAGCATCATGAGTATTAAATAGAGAAGGATAAGTAGTCTAGACTACATATATGATGCTATACAGAAATATTAACAAATTGAGACCCCTGGGGTATCAAGACTAACTGAACAACCAATTGCAAGTTCTATTATTAATCATGATTCAAAATTCAATCCGCCCTATCATATGTTCCAGAACGTCAGGTACCTTGTCATTACTGACTCCTAGAGCATGCGTACTTTGGGATCCCAGCTCTCCTCATGGTTGTGCTCCGGGTTGTCGACCCTGATTTTTTAGCGAGACTCCTCCCTGAGTAGGCGCGTAAGCTTGACCTCGAACGGGTAATTCGTTCGGTGGGTACCTCTAGTTGGTCAACAAGGATTGACAAGCTCATGCACCCCAGACTTATCACATCCAAGGTTCCGCCTTCGAACAACCCCTTTCTTGTCTTCCTCTACCCAACCTCTTTTAATGCCGTATCCATGTGTTTAGGCCCATTGCCGAGCGGCTTCATAGGCAGAATTCTTACTTTCGTGCACAGTTTCCGGCGGAGGCTCAAGAGGCATAGCGACTCGATCAATGTAGTTGGCAGTCCGTGGGAATGAAGAAAGGAGTTTTAAGCTAAACAAAGTATGGTAATAAAACTAATAGCTTGATAGTCTTGGTAAGGTCAGTGTTAGAGAGGAAAGACAGGAAGAAGACATCTAATTTGTCACACTAATTTGTGATGTAGGTGAGTCATGTGAGGCTCCAAGAACGGAGTTTGAGGCCGCAGAGCATGTATCAATACCCTAAATCAACTCCACGCAAATGGTTTTTTAAATAATGTTTAGATAACTCATTGAAAAGGGACAAAATTTGAGGAATTTTCTTGGAGCTTCCGGAGATGTCAGATGAGGGAACGTTTGTCCACAGAGATAGGCATATGTAGAGTTCCATCATGGCCAGGGTCCACAGAATTCCCCTTTTTTTGTATGTACATATAACTACATAGAGACGACATAAGACGGTGTGGTAATTAAAACAAGCTCACCTGGGGCATTAGTTAGGTAAAATTTAATAGGTACCTAATTAATGGCTTTAAGGATAGCGCTCCAGAGGCTTAATAAGGGTGTAGCGCCTCACTGTCAGCTCGTAATCATAATAATAGCAATTAATCACTTTTAGGCCATAATACACCTATCTACATACCTAGCTAATCGATCTCTAATCGCCATTCACTCAGAGCTTTAAGGGACGACATCGTATATGGATGCTGAGGGCCGAGGACCTTTCTCTGCAACTGAAGGCATTGCTCCATCAGTGAAATAGCCTTGTCGTTGTGGCCTTGGGCCTTGAACGTATTTGCAAGATTGTTTACGGTAATCAATGTGTCTGGATGCTCCTCTCCAAGCACTCTCTTTCTCATCTCCATCACTTGTACTTCTAGCTCTTCGGTTTCCTTCCACCGCCCTTGGTTTTTGTACGTCAATGCTAGGTTGGCCATGCTAACTAGCGTGGAAGGATGCTCCTCCCCAAGCACCCTCTTTCTCATCTTCATTGCTTGTGTTCCCAGCTCTTCAGCTTCATTCCACCGCCCTTGGTTGTTGTACGTCGACGCTAGGTTGCCCATGCTAATCAGCGTGTGTGGATGCTCCTCTCCAAGCACCCTCTTTCTCACCTCCATCACTTGTACTTCCAACTCTTCGGCCTCCTTCCACCGCCCTTGGTTATTGTACGTTGACGCTAGGTTGCCCATGCTAATCAGCGTGGAAGGATGCCCCTCTCCAAGCACCCTTTTTCTCATCTCCATTACCTGTACTTCCAGCTCTTCGGCCACCTTCCACCGCCCTTGGTTCCTGTATGTCAACGCTAGGTTGCCCATGCTAGTCAGCGTGTGTGGATGCTCCTCTCCAAGCACCCTCTTTCTCATCTCCATCACTTGTACTTCCAGCTCTTCGGCCTCCTTCCACCTCCCTTGGTTCCTGTACGTCAACGCTAGGTCACCCATGCTAGTTAGCATGTGTGGATGCCCCTCTCCAAGTACCCTCTTTCTTATTTCCATCACTTGTACTCCCAGCTCTTCAGCCTCGTTCCACCACCCTTGGTTGTTATACGTCGACGCCAGGTTGCCCATGCTAATCAGCGTGGAAGGATGCTCCTTTCCAAGAACCCTTTTTCTCATCTCCATCACTTGTGCTTCAAACTCTTCAGCCTTCTTCCACCGCCCTTGGTTTTTGTATGTTGATGCTAGGTTGCCCATGCTAATCAGCGTGTCTGGGTGCTCTCCTCCAAGCACCCTCTTACTCATCTCCATCACGTGTACTTCCAACTCTTCGGCGTCATTCCACCGCCCTTGGTTGTTGTATGTCGACGCTAGGTTGCCCATGCTAATCAGCGTGGAAGGATGCTCCTTTCCAAGAACCCTTTTTCTCATCTCCATCACTTGTACTTCCAACTCTTCGGCCTCCTTCCACCGCCCTTGGTTGCTGTACGTCGACGCTAGGTTGCCCATGCTAATCAGCGTGGAAGGATGCTCCTCTCCAAGCACCCTCTTACTGATCTCCATCACTTGTGTTCCCAGCTCTTCAGCCTCGTTCCACCGCCCTTGGTTCCTGCACGTTAACGCTAGGTTGGCCACACTAGTTAGCGTATCTGGATGCTCCTCTCCAAGCACCCTCTTTCTTATCTCCATCACTCTTGCTCCCAGCTCGTCGGCCTCCTTCCACCGCCCTTGGTTGTTGTACGTCAACGCTAGGTTAGCTATGCTAGTTAGCGTGTCTGGATGCTCCTCTCCAAGCACCCTTTTTCTCATCTCCGTCACTTGGACTTCCAACTCTTCGGCCTCCTTCCACCGCCCTTGGTCTCTGTACGTCAACGCTAGATTGCCCATGCTAATCAGGGTTTGTGGGTGCTCCTCTCCAAGCGCCTTTTCTCTCATCTTTATCACTTCTACCCACAGCTCTTCAGCCTCTTTCCATTGCCCTGTCTCCCAAAATGCCGACGCGAACTTGCCACCTTGCTCATGACTTTCCAATAAAAATTCCTTCCCTCCACCGTGCTTTTCACAAGTTCGGATATGCGGAAGAAGCCGGCGATGGAATATATAGTCCTTTGTATGGTAACCCCTGCTCAATGATGATGCTAATAATTCTCGTGTGGCCCGCGAATGACTCAACCAATCACTCTGAGGAATCCGGTCCCGAGCCCAGGAATGGACCAGAACATGAATCGAGAAGAGCTTTTCTAACTTATCCTCTCTAATTAATGAGTACGAGAGTAAAGTAGAAATCCCTCCCCGAAATAGAAACGGATCCCAGGTGCCACTGGAATCAAGTTGCAGGATCTTATCTGAAAGATTCACATCCTGATCACCATTACCCTTGGTGCCGGGACCCTTCCCTCCTTGACTCTCTGCTACGCGCTCGAACATTTCTTCCATAATGCCTTCATTGTGGAGAAAAGCAAAAATCTTCAATATTTGCAGTGCGATCACTGAATACTGGGATCTTCGGGGGTCTCTTCCCTTGGCGGCCCGTTCTATCGCCATGTACGAAATTTCCCAGGTAGTATATACCGCCCGGTTGTGTATCGATGCGCCTTTGTACGTCGGATTCTTCAGCATCTCTTCCCGATGGTTACGGAAAACCTTAACATAGTCTTCAAGACGACATTCACCCATATTAATAGAGGCCCCGGCTAGGTCAATCGCCAAAGCAAGAAAACCAAGTTCTTGTACTACAGGCATTGCTAAGCGACGTAAACCCTCATCTTTTTCATTAAACCGCGAAGCCTTTAGGAGTAGTGTAACCGCATCATCACTTTCCATTTCGTTGATTTCCAAGACGGCTTCGGTTGGAAGTGAATGTCCTATCGCTGGGTTTCGGCTCGTATATATGATGTTTCCATTGTCACCAATTGGCAAAAGGCCATTCAAGTCTTCTAGAGTTTCACACCCATCGAATAGCAACAGCCATTCCTGAGCTAAGGCCGATAACCAGCGCAAGATATCCTTAAGATTATCATCCAAGCCCTTCTCAATTGCAAGATCTTTGTAACCCTGTTCGATTGTAACTTTATTGCTTGCATCAATCCAAATAATATGCGAGAATCTGTTCAAAATCAGCTAGGCACTAAATATAAATTATTATAAGTCCTCACCTCGCTTGATACTCGTCCGCAAACCTCAGTGCAATCTGAGATTTTCCGGATCCCCCAAGTCCGTATAGCAAGTATTCTCGCCTTGGAGAAAAGCCATCGGGTCGGGCAGCGAAGAAAACATCTAACTTATGCAATATTGCCTCCCGTCCAGTAAATATTGCGCTAGGCTTTGGTCGGATTTGAACACGCTGAGAGTTTGTGTCTCGAATTTGAGAAATTCCGCCTGGTTAGTCAGTTAGGATAGGGACAGGTACATAACTACACTTCGATGACTAACATATATTTCCCAGTGTTGCACCAGAGCCCTTAGATGTGCAGAGTATATCAGTTACCTTATCAATAGCTTTGGATACTGTAGTGTCTGTCATATATGCTGTCGTGTGCTGGGTGAGGTCTCCTATTTTCTGCCATTCTTCCAAAGAGATACCCTCGGTACCATGAGCGACGTTGAAGCGAAAATAGAGACTTGGAAAGTCCTTGAACTTCTCATTCAAGCCCCTTGCCGTTCCCTCACAGTCAGTTGCAATTTTCTTCAATGTCTCAATTAGATCCATAGGTAGGAGCTTTTGAAAAGCATCCGGTTTCGCTAAGCCAATCGTTCCTGAATATCCAGTTCCAATGCTAACAAGACAACCCACTGCCCTGTCACTCCCAAACACGTTTCTCGCTTCTTCCAATACCTGGTACACTGGGTTGTTACATCCGATTCCGGCATCAATGAAATCTTCCTTAGCATAATCTTCACGACCGATAGCGATCCGTTTGAAGAATGTGGGAGCGGCGGTTGTTGCACGAGCAGCTTCCCAAATTCTGCAGTTTACACTGGCGAGCTCTCTGACGGGGTATGTTCGGAACCGTCGAGGATAAGCAAAGTTACTTGCCGGCATGGCGCAAACGAATGCTTTTCCCCTGTTCGACTGGTTTGATGTATCAAGCATAAACTCGCCAAGCTTCATTTCGGAAACAAGTTCTTTCATTTTATTTTCAAGCGCTGTAGCTTTAAATGCCCCATCTTGGAATATCCGCTTTTTATTATCTTTTGAGAATATGGTGCCAGCAAGCGAGTTATAAGTTCGTAAGGCCTCCTCGGTTGTCATCCGCAGTCGACCAAGCATAAGTGCAATAAGCCTATAAGAAAGCCATGTTAGTACAAAAGCCTTCTTGCCCCAATATGCACTTGTGCTGAGTGACTCGGGAGTCAATAACAGCAACCTACCCTCCTGTGCCAGTTCCTCCAATAAGATCAAAATAGTCACAAGGCCGTGGTTGTTCTGGAAGCTGCCTATCATACTTGATCCGGTTCATAATCTCGTCCAGGACAAATAGTTCACATAACCCTCGAATGCCACCCCCATCTACCTATCATTAGCCTAGGGCCGGATATGATGGGAAATCTGTTAAGAGTACCTAGGGCTAAGAAATTCAGTGGCTGACTTGTGGCAGGTATGGCGCTCTGCTCCATCATGATGGATGTAGCGAATTAATAACGGTAACTTATAGTAATGGAGAGGAGATATATTGTTTAGAGAAAAGCTTGGCGAGGGCTTCTCGTGATGTTAGTATAGCTGGGACGCAGAAACGATATATCAAGTATGTAGCTAGTGGGGCTGTGTGGCGGTGCGGAGGTGCGGCGGTGCGGGGATCGCTCCCTGCTACGATATCAGATGCAGAATTGAAAGTGGAATGTCTAGCCGCCACTCCACAACGCACTCTAGATTTAAATCATTCAAGTGTGATTACACGAAAGCACTACCTAGATACCATAAATACTGTTCGTAGTACTACAATCCCCCATCCCTCTGCGATCTCCGCATTGATACACCTTATTTTTTTGGTCTTACTCTCTCCCTTCTGGCCTCTTTCTCGGACTTCTGCTTCTGAGTATCTTCCTTTGCACTTGTTACGTGTCGTCAGGCCAGCCACTCCGCATACCGACATGTGCAGTATACTTGTCTATAATTGTAGCCACACAGAGTATGCCATCGGACCGGTCAGCATCATACCGCGAGCCGTTCGTGTAATCAGCAGTCTTCCCAAGGAGGGAAGCCTGTAAGAATAACGCTGCCCCTCGAACCTCACCGCAATCACGGCAAAGACAATAGCGGGTGCCGCTTCGCCTTCATGGCCTATACCCTCATCCGGTAATAAGTTTGAGGCAACTGTAACTCAGGCGTCTCAAGTGCATCTCGAAAGTCCTTCGACGATACTTGCTCGGGGCCAAGCAGGACATGCGTATAGTATAGCACCCGTCAACTATTCTCGTTGATATCAATCCACCTGCTCTTCACCAAGCTTATTTAATGGCACGATCTGGATGGTTATCTTGCTAGTTAGAATTGAAAATGCTTAGAAAATTATGCTTTTTCCAAACCTGTGCAGGCAATCAACAATGTGTCCCTTTTTAAGATCAACCGACGCAGCACCTCGGGATGAGGCTCGCGCGGCTCCGCAGTTGGGTCCGCATGATAGAGTATTTTTGTTAGGCGCGCACGTAGTGTTGGCAAAGGTTGGTGTACTCTTCTCCTCAATAAGGGCGGGAAGCTCTCCGATATCTGTTGTGGAGATAACGTGGGTCACCGCTCAGCGAGCCTCCCCGCTCAGCGAGCCTCCCCGCTCAGCGAGCCATCTAGCGGTGTAGAAAGGGTCACTTCTCTTCGCAAAATTTTCACAACACCAACAATTTTTCCCCATCTATTATAACCAAATCCATACAATGAA
>JAHQZX020005459.1:0-22145 GCA_019804575.2 Pseudotulostoma volvatum
TGTGGTGGTGTGGCGTTGCGTAGCTTTGAAAATGGTGGCATTTTTGGTTGCACTTTTGTATTGGATTTGAATGTCCGATAGGTTATGCATAATGCAGACAAATAATTGTAATAGAGACGTTTTGCAATGGTAACGCTACATGGGAACGAACGTCCGGAAGGGGCCTAGCTACCCGCGCCAGCACAACGCCTAAATACCAAATAAACCGCTATCCGTAAGATGTCGTATGATACCTTCAACCACCTCAATAAAGTAGTACCAGCCGAGATATCTGTTACACAAATACGGGCGCAATGGTACAATTCGGATGTTTCTCTCGATGGAAGACGATAGTGGCCTTTCTATTGTAGGGGCAGGGGTAGCTTCTCATTCGAAGGGGTCAGTATTTGCGCTTGATAATCATTTATCTTGATCCCCAAGCTCAAAGAGGGTATGAGGATTTGGTAGACTGGGACTTGGAGAAGCCGCCGTCTCTCCTGACATTGCGTGATAATCATAAAAATAGGGCGGTGGTATAGCCACACCAACTTCCTTCCTGCCGCACCAACTATCTTTCTACCACACTTGCTAGGCGTGGTAGGGCTTAGGGCAGGATTCATGGCTGCACAGTAGAATGTAATAATGGCATACTATCGGAGTCCAAAAAGAGACTGCTTGAACTCTTGCTGGCGATAATATTACGAATCAACGTCTGCTCCTTGTCATAAACGATAAAGAGTTCCAGAGTCAGGTTGAAGGGGGGTGGAAGAAGATGTTAGGGCTGTGGACGAAAGTCACTGCTTCAGCAACGATTGAAGAGAAAGACCTAAGCTGGGATCGCTTTAAACGAGTATAGCAGCGAGGTCTTCCGTGAGGTTGTTAACTATCTTGAGGAGAAATGGTTGAGAGACAATATAGCAAGGAAGTTTTTATAGTGTTATACCAAGTTCTACAAGCACTTTGGCAATAGCGCTACCTCACGCGCCGAAGGGGCTCATTGGATGTTGAAGAAGGATATTGGTGTATCTACTAACGACCTCTTGACGGCTGTACAATCGTTTGAGCGCACAATAACTTACCAGCATACTCGCATCAAGCAACAGCGTGATGATTGGACAAAATATCGCTTGGACACCTAGCACCGGCTAGATCTGGGGGATATTTGGTTTACCAAGGCAGGATGGGTGGGGAACATGGTCTCAGCTACAACCGATGTGCTTCAGTGATTTGACGGATATGGCCCACTTCGCCAAATGAAGGAAACCCATACGTGACGGGGACTAGGGATGAGCAACCATGGATTATGGAACGAGCAGTATGTGGGTCATTAAGGGCTGCCCTAATACCAAGTCGTGTACAAAACATGTATGTAACGAACAATTGGCCACTAAGGCCTGACCATTCTTTGTATGGTGACAGGCCGGATGCCACCCCCTGCAGAGCGCCACACATCACAGGCAGCTATATCAGGGTAAAGAACACCACCACCACCACCACCACCACCATGGCCTCATTTGACGGAGGTATGAATTTTTGAAGTTACTGTGGGCGTGGTGTGTATCTTGTAGGGCCGTGCACGTGACCGGAAAAACGTTCATTTAGTACAGGCAGCCTTCGGGTTTCGTTCATCACGGACGGTGTTAAATTTTTATTTCGGCATCAACCTTGGTATATACATATGTGAAACCGAAGGGCATGAAGGAACTCGACGCATGCATCACGACAATCGGCCAACTGGCACAGTAGCGAGTTGATTAATGCATGGTGTTTGATGTCCGCAAGCCTAAGCAGATTAATAATAAAATTGCCAGTCGACATTCTCAACTATAACTCTTGATGTCATCATGTATTCTGTTGGTGAGGCTGATGAATATATATATTATACTACCTGGAGATCGCTGGAGGCGGGAAGCTGGTAGAATGCATCTAAGAGTACTACTAGAATCGGCATAAGTGGCACCAATCTGTTCCATTTTTTGATATAGAAGCGTTGCGAAATAGATCTGAGACATAGGAGTAAATATGGTGGCAAGCAATATACCAATCAAAGAGGAAACAAAGGGCCTCTGAGGGAGTATATAACAGACATGGGGGTAGTAGCAAAATACTAAGTGAGGCATAAGAGGAAGCCATCCGCCAGTACCGCTATGCTACGAGCAATGGCAGATGGGTTTGGACGCGTCGCACAAAATGGTTTTTTTAGCGATTACTCATCTGAAAAAGGCAAGGACATGAATCCCACAGAACAGATTTTTTTCCAACTGCAGGACACCCAACCCGGACTCCTGACTCATCCATATTGAGAATATTCCTCCCCCTCGTAACCTTTTATTCAGCGAGGGTATCATGGTATTTGTTGAACCACTCCTTAACATCTTCGGTGTGAGAATCAAGCCTTGCATGAGCAATTGGCTTTGTCTTAATCGTGTCGAGATATTTGTTGGCCTTGAGCCACTTCGTGAACCAGCTCCAAGACGGCGGCGATTGTGGAGGGGATTACGACTATAGATATTTGCAGTGAGAATTACTGTTATAAACATGAAAATAATCTAACAATGCTGTCAAGTAATAAAATCTTCCAGGGTTTATCTTGCCCGGCGCGAGAGTGCTCGATCAGATGTTTAAGATACTCCAACGCAATCTGGTTGTTTGTGTACCCTGTAGGTGAACAAGCTAATCTCTCGGTTCCGATCAACTCCTCAGCTAGCCAATTCTCCATTATCTTCTTCCCAGGAGTAATGATGGAAGGCGGCAGAGGTTCTCTTCCATCTGCAATGATGGTTTCGATAACGGTCAGAGACCGGTTCTCCAGACTGAATATATAATGCTCTTTTATATCAGTTGGGACAATGATATGTTCCCCTGAAGGCGGCGGAAAACCACATCAAACTCTTCTTCTTTCCTTCACATCTTACGCACGTGTTACAGCCACTTGATGTAGGCATCTTTCGGCCACCATGATCTAGCAGCCCAGCATGCTCTCCACAGTCTCAACACTGAATACTCCATCTCTTCCTTGTTCCAGGATCTTACCTCAATTCGGCAACAAGCCATGCAAAAGCATGCAATCGTAAATACTTTTAAAAATTCAGGCATGTGGCCGGTGAGTTATAAGACTGGCCTTAAGAAAATGAGAGCCTATCAGAAGAAAAAAAGAGAACAATCGATGATGTGGAGGAAGAAGACGGGGCTTTAGATCTTCCATCATTACCACCTTCCCGCCCCGAAGAGCTATGGAGCACTACTACAAGCACGAGCCTTAGAAGACCGAGATCCGACACTATTATCTGACCCCTCTGTTCAGCTGTTCTGATCTACGATGAAAGCAGTTGGTATAGAGCTTCAGAAAGCTCATCTTAAGTCTATAGAGCATGCGTCCCTCCAAGAGAGAATTCCCAACGAAAGCGAACGCAAAAGGGCTTCGGAAAGGAGCAGTCACAAAGGAGGACCGTCTGTCAAAGTAGGAGACCTCCGGGAAAAGAAGGCAACCAGGGATTAGGAAGACGGAAGCGCTCAGGAAAGCAGAGAGACGTCTTTCGCTGGCGATTAGTAAGGCCAAAAAATCAGCTTAAACAGCGAGGGATACAGGCTAAGAAGGATGAGAAAGCAGGACTCTAGCGCCCAAAGGAGTGCACCCAGAACTACCAGTTGCCACGTACGGAGGATCTGCACCCTGTTCGAGAACCCGATAAACAGCCAACTCAAATCGAGGCATTGAGGTTCACGGCAGAACACTGTTAGATAAGCGGCTTAAAATAAAGATACTATTAGGTTATAAGAAGCAACTGTGCCCCTTTTTGTGGCCGAGTGGTATCTGACATATACTACCCTGAAACTTGTTCAGGCTATGAATGAAGCTTAAAAGCACAGGGTGCCCGCACCATCCTGAATGGTGGTGACAGTGACGATGTAGTCTTTAGGTTAGGGGATTCCTAGGAGAAGGAGGTCTAAGGCCTCATCTATGTTCGCTTATAAAATATAACGTCCGCATGTACGGACCCTAGCTATGCTAAGACACGATAATGGCTAGATGAAGGACACGGAGTCAGGAATGGGAATTCTCTTTTCCTTTTTTCCTTTCTCTTCTTTAGTGACAACTTGACTATCAACTTGTTCATCTTCCTAATGTACATAATACCAATCAGTTCTCGTACATTACCACACGTCATCTCCTCCTAAGGATAGCGACCCCCTATTCTTACAGGAGGACGTCCTAGGTTATATGGATTTTAAGCCCGCCAATACGAGGAAATTTAGCACTTTTAGTAGACTCCTCTGATGTTGAGTCTGATGCAGGTTTAGCCGGCTCTATTTAGAGAAATGCGGATTTTGTAGCTTTTTAATTAATAAAAGAAACATACTGTAATTATTATCTTCTACTTTGTTATGGGCGACCGATGGAAAAAAAAGATTGTTGGTACCTGGTGGAGGGAACCGATGATTAGTGGCTGTTGTTAAAAAAAGACAAATCGAGAACATGAAGGCTCTATTTATACTCTTCAGTCCAGTCTCTCAAAATATTCCCGGTAATTTGGGAATCCCTTCCTGAATCCCTTTGTTTACATCACTGTCGGATCTTTCCGCCAATATTTCATTGCTGTTGGGTTTTTTCAACTGTTTTTCCAGCCAACTACCGGCATGTTTGATTGTACTGTACTAATAGAGAGCCCATACATACTCAGTTAGCGGCTCCGACAAAGGGCGTCGCACGGCACCGAAAGCTAAACCAGGTTGAACATAGACTGGCAGCAGTTAACCAATGATCAGTCTTTAGGCGCTGGTTGGCAGGGCAAAAATCCGAAACCCAAACCTAAAATAGAATAGTGTATGGACTAGTCTATCCCCAAAATAGAACACTCTGATGCAACCTCATAACAGACTACCGGTATATATTTATCTCAGCGGTAAGACGAATTTTGCCGGACCGCTATCTAGCTTGCCAAGCGATAGTGAATCAACAAACACGCGACAAATTCGTGTCAAATAGTTTGGATCTGGCGCCGTCTAGTCGCTAGCTGAGATAAGCTTTTTGTATATTGGTTGCATCTATTCCATACCATGTGTTTGTTATAAATAGCAAAACCCTTAACAAAAAGGGGGTTATGCGTGTGACTTAACCATTATAAAAAATATCATATAACTAGTTACATGACGAAAAAAAAGTTGTATAATACAACTTACAACCTTAATATCAATTCACGGTCGCTAGATACCCAATAATAATAGTACCTCAAAAAAAATTCGTCCCATGGAAATGCTTGTATGTAGTTATTCTATGTTCATGGAATCAGAACTATACATGTAGCAAGAATCCCACCCATCAGAACAGTAGTACCGTGACTTACATACATGCATTGATGCTTTCGACTAGCTATTACCTATAACTACTCTATAATGTCCACTTTCTGCGCAATTAAAAGACTCTGGGATGAGAAGGAAGGTTATAAGCTAGATCGTGCGCGGTATTTCTAACTGGTTATTCTTTTGTTTGCATTTCTGAACCTACTTGTTTATTTATGTCTCAGTGAAGCAGATCTACATTTCTAGCTGGAGAGGGCAAGGGTAGCTATAATGACATTGCCCTTTATTTACCCGAGTCTCGTTCTTTCAATTTAATCCACATAGTTGGGGCTCTCGAATCCAAGTCTCGCGTTTTATCGCATTCTGTTTAAGGGAAGAGGAGAAATGAACATTCATAAAGTATTAAGGAACTAGTAAATTCCGAAGCCATCCTGAAATGGATGAACACCCACCACAGAAGAAATGAAGGTAACAAGACGATTAGATTAAAGAGTGTTCCACTTGATCCATGTCGCCCTGGCAGCAGTGAGGTTCTGAAAGAACGATAAAATTGAAGAATACGTGGGGGTAAGAAAAGAGAGTAATAGTAAGAAATCCCCGAATAAAGACATCCCCATCATCCGTCAGCTCAAGGGTCTCATTACAGCATTCACATCACATGGTCGGGGTCTTGCGCTTTTCAGCGCTGGAGAGAACAAGCATGGGTGTCTTGCGCCTCTCCGGACCTTGAGATACAGTTATCTGACCTGCAACAACAGCGGCAGCTAGGGGAGGTCCGGCAGGGATCGAGACCCGACTGCTACGGATCTCCATCAATGTTTCATCGGTTTTAGAGGCCTCATCACTACTCACTGTGGACGCCGCGTACAAACTGTCAATGGAGCTGGGTTCCCGAGAAGATCGGTCTTTCTCCTTCAGCTCGGATCCGATGGCCCCATTGGCGGCTGCACGAAGGCTCCCTAGGCTGGGACGGCTAGAGAGGCTGCCACTACGCTGACTACCAGCATCGCCTTCCGGCGGAGAAAAAACAAACTCAGTCTCACTAGCAGGCGTACTACTACCTCCACTACTGCCATGACTCCGAGACTCCCCGCGACGCTCAATCCCCGCGCGGACAAGGCTGTGGACTGCGCGGCGGCGTTGACGGGTGGCGAAGTTCTTGCTTCCCTCATGCTTGGAAGTCGGCTTGGCGACGAGCTCCTCGAGGGAAGGGGGTCCACGAGGCTGGCGGATTGGATGTTCACCCGCACGGCCCTGGCCCGGGCCGAACGTACCGGTCAATGGCGTAGGGGGAAAGATAGCAGATCTCGGACCCGCACTCCCGGTTCGAGCTGAGTCCGAGTTTTCCTTTAGACTTGGTAAGAATGAAGAGCTCTTTTTGTGGTTCCGGCGAAATGCGCCAGTCGATGGCGGGGGAAAGGAAGTCATATCCGCGGGAGGAGACGGACTATTCTTGGGTGGGGAGGGCGCCCGTGATGAGTGAGCTGGAGAAGCCGTCGACTCCGGAGGCGGAGATACCTCTGCACGGAATGGAGGGAGACAGGCGCCAACGGAATGGATTTGTTCCTGCTCCCGATCCCGGTACGTTGGAGGCGAGTCCGCTTGCTGAATGGTGTTATCAATGACGAAGCTTTGCTGACCAGTCATGGGATTGTATACAGAGAATAGTCCTGGCTGCCCAGGGACGGCTTGAACAATGGGCTGTATACCCTGTTGGAGCTGCTGTTGGTAAAGGCTCATGCCCGGTAGGTAGGGAGTTGTCTGTGGTGGCTGCTGTTGCTGCTGCACTATAGGAAGGCCGAGGTTCAGGCCCTGGGCGGCAGCGGTCACGTTAATCAGCTGCTGTTGCAACCGCTGCTGCTGGGCAGCAAGAAGTAGATTGGTTGACATGAGCTCGGTGAACAGCTTTTCATCCATACCGTCACCGTCGCCAAAGTCAATTGCAGGAGGCCCAAGAACCTGTTCCGGCAGGGAGTACAATGGGCGTCCTAAGTTCAAGCCGAAGTTCATATTTAGATTGGTAGTTGGGTTTATGCCGTAAGTGTACTGAGGGAAACCTGCTCCAGTTGCGGTCTGCGGAACGCGTTCTGCGGTATGAGCAGAGGAAATGGCATGTCTGCTTCCTTGAAGACCCACGCGGCGTTCATGTTGGGCAGAGGGGACTGTCGCAGACTTGGGGGCAGTTCGCAATCCAGCTAAAAGATGAGAACGGCTGGTCCGCGGTGTGGAGATTGTCGCGGACGACTGCGGTGAACCGACTGCGGAGATTTGGGGCGGTACGTTCAGCCGCTTGATATGGGATCCTTTTCCTCGGGAGGCAAATCCGGAGCTGGGGACACCAAGAGACCCACCATTATTGAAAGAAGAATTGTAAGTCATTTGAGCAAGACCGCCAGCGTCCATACTCACGGTCGTGGAGGGTAAGTGAACTCAGCTATGTGGAAAATACCGAGCGGCGGAATAGCAGATTTGTCAATCGGTCGTGGTCTTCTGAAGCAATGAGCCCCTTGTTTTTCCCGTGCTCGTGTTTCAATTACCTCTCTTTTGCACGAGATGTAATAGGCGTATTCAGATATGAAAAATAATTATGTGTATTAAACAAGCAAATTGTTCATAAACGCCAGCCTCAACCAACACCGATGGACCAACAGGCGGGAATCAATCAATATCTAAAGGTGGGAGGCATGAACACTAATACGATCTAATTGTTCCACGTTAGCTATCATGATCAAAAGGGGGGGGGGGGGTCAGGAAGAGAGATAATACCCACTGAATAGACCAATTACAGAAAAAAAAAAAACCAAGTGGATCACGGTTGATTAAAGATGTACAACGAAAATATATGCCAAAGGTCTTCGGCCAAAGATCAACGGCTATCCCAAGGAGAGTGTGAGAATAGCCCAACGCCCACACAACGTGACCAAAGTGGTACGCTCACGGGTTATGGCTGGGGCTTGAGCGAGATTCGGGTGGGAGATGCTCTGCAATCCCACCGTGGAGACGCGACACCAGGCTGAGAAAGAAGACTATGGACAACGGGACGAATAAACCCGAGAATGAGAGGCTGTTCGTGTTGTCCGATATCGATACCCCACCTTCGCCACACAGAGAGATACGGTCAAGATTCCAAGGGAAGACACCAGCCGCCCGGAAGAGCCTTGAGCAAGTCTCACGATGTTCCAGCAATCAGAAAGGGCGCAACAAGACGGGTTCCGTTGTATTCTTCCGGAGGACAAAGGGGGATCGATAGTTGTGTGGCTAGTTGATGACGAGACGATGCCTATTCTGATGGACAGGACCGACGGCCCGAAAGAATAGAAGAACAGCGAAAAGAAAAAAAAGGAAAGAGAAGAAAGAGAGAAAATGGGAAGCAGAAAGAGGGTGGGCGTTGACCCGTCTAAGCGATAAAATGGATAATTATTGGGATGGAAAAAGTGCACGAAACAAAAGATAGCAGTGGAGTGAGGAGCGGCGACGAGGGGAGCAGAAGATGAATGAAATAGAAGGATGCAAGAATAGAAGAATGTATGGATTAGCGATGGGGAAGTGAGAGATCGGGGAGATGGGGAGGGGAAGAAAGATGGAGAAAAGAGAAGGGAGGAGAGAGAGAGAGAAAAAAGCACTAAGTGAGGAAAGTTAAAAAGATACTGTGATAGTTCGGAGAACTAAGATACTCCTATAAGTAGGGTAAGAAGAAGAGGAAGAAGAAGAAGAAGAAGAAGAGGAAGAAGAAGAAGAAGAAAAAGAAGGAGAAGAAGTTAGACGAAGCAGAATAATAATGGATCAGAAATAAGAAAAAAAACCAAAAAGAGGCTTGTTGAGGATTGGATTCGAGGGTCTTTCTTCGCTGTGTTCGTGCGTGTTCCCAAGAGCGGCCGCAGTTTTTAGTCCTGAGGACTAAATTAGTGGGCAGGATTAGCCTCGACCAGTCACCGGCCGGAGACGTTTCCCTCGTCAAGGGGGGTCTGACTAATCACTCGACAAATAACCTAACCTTGCAGAAGCAGAAGCAGAAGCAGAAGCACATCCGGTCCCGGTGTCTATTCATAACTAGACCCATATTTCCCAACCTATCTATCTTCCCTTCTTATTATTAACCATTAGGGGAATGAGGACCCCCCCTGAATGTAGATGTCCTCTCATAGTCTTCCCTTGTTATTATTCGCGGAACTCTAGAAGAGGGTATAGAGCAATGTGAAGCACGAAAGGATAGGTGGTGGGGACTCCGTATGCATGATATGGATGTCCTGTAGTTATCCGCCAGTCCTCTTGCTCCAACAGCCGCTGGGGTCTAAATGCGGAATGAGCCCAGTCACCCAACCACTACTATCATAATTAGCGCCAGCGACGTGGCTGTCCTCTGAGCCACCCAGAACCCAGAAGCCAACTTGGGCATAACTCCGAACCAGGAACCGCCTTCGAAGGCTGAAGCGCACGTTGCTGACTGGCTGGGCGCCAGTCCCAAAACGACCCGGACGCAATGCACCTGGTTTGTAAGCATCCTCCTAAACTCCATCTCCATACACTCTCACAGAGGACAGAAAAAGATTACTATAGCATCATGATGCAGCGCAATTTGTGTTCGCTGGTCGCCGGTCAGACTCCCGAGTCTCGATCAGGACCTATTGGGAGCTGAAAGATCTCGGGTTTGATGATGCTTGAGGCTGAAGTCAGCCGTCCTATCCCGATCGATCGTCAACTGCTCTAGTTACTGTTTATGTATGATATGAGGAAGAGCCGTTTTTGGAGATGCGCTGACAGAAAGAAGATGAAAACCAACAACCTGCAAGGGCACCTTTCCCCTCCCTTCCCCACATGGAAGTGCCACATGGCATTCGGAAGGGGCGGAAATGCTTGTGCCGACCTCATGATAACTAGCTGCCGACGAGACTCCAAGAATCTTGATCAAGGTTGTTTCAAGATCGGTCTTAGGCTGCAGAAGAAACGAGTCCCACGCGCAGGACCTCTAACAACAAACAGACTTCCTAGAGTGTTACTGTACATACATATATATATGCGTACGATAAACGGTTTCGAATTAGTGAATCGATCTAATTAATGGCGTGCTGGTCTAATACGGGAACCCATTTATTTTATATGTACAAATTAAGACCCGATGATAATCATAGATTATAGTAGTAGACGTCTTCTGAAAATATTCAAATTATAATAGTAATAAACGAATCCTTGTATTGTAACAATGAGAATTATAATTATAACTAAGGCAGTGATATGCATTCTCTACATCATAATATATAAATATATAATCTGCCTGATAGTAACTGTAATCCAACTTTTCGGTAGGTGAAAATCCCATAGCACACCCCTGTAGGACATGCAATCTATCATTGTTAATTAACGTCCTGATATGTAAGTTCCTACGAAGCGAGCGCGTTGATCACATGATGCAGACAAACACGTGATGGAGGCTTCGGACTTGGCGCAAACATTATTCCCGTTGGAGTTAGTTCTCTAGCAACCAACAGCCGTCCAACCAATGGAAGCATCGATAGCATTCACAGGAACCAATCCGGAGAGGCTCAGAACCAAAAACCCCCAGAGAGGTGATATCGCATTAGTTGGGGCAGTTGCTTTCCATCGGCATTGTAAGAAAAGGATACAGAACTTTTTATCACAAGCTTACATGAGATCGAGCGAATTATCGATGAGAAACAGATGGCCCAAGCTTGCGAAGTCGACGATGAAGACGAGAACGTTCTAAGTCAGCTTCCAGAGCAATATCATAATTGGAAGGACGTATTCTCAAAGAAGGCATCGGACACCTTACTTCCATCTAGACATTGTGGTCACAAGATTGAGCTAGAAGAGGGAGCCCACCCGGCAAGTGCCATTGGCCATAGTCCTTTGTACAAGCAGTCAGTCGAACAGCTTGAGGTAGCGAAGAAGTCTCTAACCGAGAATCTAAATAAAGGGTTTATTGTGCCAAGTAACGCTCCTCTCGTGTCTCCAATCTTGATGGCACGAATGCCAAACGATTTTGTGTGGATTATCGAAAGCTGAATGCTATCACCAAGAAGGACCGATACCCAATACCTCTGATCGATGAGCTCTTATAACGGTTGAGTAAGGCTAAGGTATTTACAAAGCTGGATTTCAGGCAAGGATTCCATCGTATTAGAATGACCCCAGAATCAGAAGATATCACTGCTTTCCGCATGCAATATGGAGCATTCAAATACAAGGTGATGCCGTTCGGACTGACCAATGGACCGGCTACATTCCAGCGGTATATGAATGAGATTTTCATGGACTATCCGGACGAGTTTCTCCCTACTTTTACCGATGACCTGTTGATCTACAGTGAACAAGAAAGATCACAAAGGACATGTAAAGAAAGCGCTAGAACGCCTTCGAGCAGCTAGATTACGGGCTAGCATTGAAAAAGGCGAATTCCATGTGAAAGAAACTAAATATCTAGGCTTTATCATCAGCACTGAAGGCATTGAGGTAGAGATGATGGCCCAGACGAGGCAGTAGCCGGGGTATTATCACAACAGCAAGAGGACCAGCAGTGGCACCTGATAGCTTACTTCTCTAAGATGATGCCAGCGCCAGAGAAGAGTGATGAAATTCATGATAAAGAACTTCTCTCAGTGATTAGAGAACTAGAAGAATGGAAAGCCGAACTGGAGGGCCAGCAGCATGAAGACCGATTCAGTATCTATACTGATCATAAAGCGCTAGAGCATTTCATGACTGCGAAGAACCTGAACGAATAACAGGCTAGATGGGCAGAATTATTATCCCAATCCCACTTCTTTACGATAGGAAGAAAGATGCTGATGAAGAGGGAGACCACTGATTTCAAATCCTTTTGAAGCCAGAGAACATGGAGGAAAGCCCCTTGCCGGAGCAAACACCCCTATTAGCTCCAATAGAAGCGAATACAGACAATATGATCGATAGAGTCATCTAGATAAATATCGAGTTACCGAGCTTGATGTGATGGACTAGGCTCGGGTATGAGTCACATGACCCACAACTTGTATATATATCCTCTATTCCCTTCCTGAGTTCTGTTTTTCCTTCTTTCTCTCTTTCTTTCCTCGCCTTTGGATTCTTGTACCGATCGCCCCTTAGCTTAGTATAACGAATCCATTACTTATGCTTTGGGCTTGGGTCATCACCACTACGCGAGCGAGCTGGCAATGATGGTTGGGAGCTGCAAGACGGTAAATTGCTATACCAGAGACGTCTAGTTGTGGCTAATGATGGGGACTTACGAGCAAGATTATTGGACGAAATTCACCGCCAGGTCTCTACAGCCCACCCGGGAAAGAAAAAGACTCGAGCATTAGTGAGGAATCGCTATTACTGGCAGTCGTGGAGCAGGGATACAGAGCGATATGTGGATAATTGCATAATTGCATGGTCTGCAAAAGGACAAAATATCGGAGAGACCGAGCACCGGGCTACTACCCCCCCTACTGATTCCGAATCGCCCGTGGCAGCATATCACGATGGATTTCCGATCGTTCCCCAAAGACAAGCATGGGCACGACGCAGTCTTTGGCATTGCAGATCGCTTAAGCAAGAAACCGATCTTATCCCCTGTCATAACGATACTGATGCAGAAGAGATGGCGAAACTATTCCTAATATATGTCTATCGATATAAGGGAGCAATACTATAGTGCCCGACCGAGGGAGCAATTTATTTCGAAATTCTGGTCAAAATTCTGTGAGCGACTGGGTGTGAAAATGAAGTTGTCAACTAGCGATCACCCGCAAACCGACGGTCAAACTGAAATGTGGAATCAGTACATGGCTCAAAGGCTAACTCCGTTTGTCAATTGTTACCAGGATAATTGGTCCGAACTACTTCCAATAGTTGACTTCGCTAGTGCGTCCCTCGAGCAAGAATCTATCAGAATATCACCATTTTTGGTGGATGGCGGGTACGGGCCGAGAAGCTCTTTTGATTGGGCAACAGAAACGGGCGAAATGAGACTAGAAAACGTTAGCGAATGGGTCGAGCACATGTAAGGTATCTGGGACGTAGCAAAGAGTGCGATGAAGAAGGCTTAGGACAAGCAATCCTCTCAAGCTAATAAAAACTGAAAAAAAGAAGACTTTGGTGTAGGAGACCTAGTGATGCTGTCGACTAAGCACCTTAATCTAAACCGGCCATATAGGAAACTAGCGGAACACTAGATAGGACCGTTTAAAATTATCGAAAAGATAGGACATTCGTGGAAGCTGGAAGGCTACCGGCAACAGTAAGGATTCACCCAGTGATTTCGTCCGATAAACTAAGGAAGGCATCGAACACTGAATCCTTACAAGGCCAGATAGCCGACCCCCAACCAGCGATTATAGTAAACGGTCAAGAAGAATGGGAGGCAAAAGAGATTATCGCTGTTAAGAAATCAAGGGGATGAATTTTGTACAGAGTTAAATGGGCAAGGGTGCAATGATGATCTCACATGGTATCCAACAGGGAGTTTTAAGGATTCACCGATCAAGATTCGAGATTTTCATGTGGATAATCCAGACCTGCCAGGGGGGACCGCCCCTGTGGATAACAGCAGTAGAAAATGACGGCTTCATTGGGGATCATAGAGAGGATGATTGGGCATAAGGCTGCTACAGATGTCCTACTTGGGGTAATGTGATGATCCGATCGCGACTCGTACATAGCTGCGGGAACCGAATCATGGGACTGGCTGGGGCACCTTATGGAAGAAAGAAGAGTACACGGGCTAGTCCGCACCTCAAAGAGACAAGATTCTGATTCTTTCTTTCTTTCTTCCTTCTTTCTCTCACGCTTAATATTATTGTATTATAGCGCCTCGTTAGAATCAAAAGATCCTTTCCTTCTCTTAAGTTCTTATTAGATTTGGCTGTCCATTACAGAATGGCGTCCACAAGGGCTGCCACAGAACTTCTGGAAAATCATAAAGCTTTTGGAGCCTTTAAATTTGTGGGCGAGCTCGAAGTACTATCATCGTAGGCGAAGAGTCAGGTAATACTACTATTATAGTATAAGATAATGTTCTATATGGTATTGTCGTTACGAATCTGACACCCATCCCAAACCTAATTCGACTTAATATTATTTTCCTGTCATACGGCCACACCTATTTTACAGAAGTGTAATCATAGTGGCAGCATGCATACTGCATGCTATTAGCCACTGTAACATCAGAAGCGCTCAATTTATAATTAATTGAGGGTAAAATATTACCTATCCAGCCTGCCAGTCCAGGCTGCCTGTAGAGCACTCAACAGGCCCAGCACTCCGAGATAAGTCAAATTGACTAACTTTGAAGCTTACTGATTATTGAATATTTGCAATAGATAAAAATAGCTTATCTTCTGAATTGCATTTAAGAGACAGCTACTCACACTCGCCACTTTCTTCCCGTTGCAAATAGGGCAATGCCTCTTCCTACACCGTATTTGCATCGGTTCTTTCGTTCCACACAGGAGTTTCAGACTCTTATAGATGTGTGTGTACTTTGATGGACTTTCCCTCTTACAAGAATCGCATACCACTCGCTTGATACAGATCTTGTAGGTGGCTATTCCCTAGCAGCGGTAGCATCTATTGGGAACTCTAGATTAAGCCCTACCACGTCCAGGGATTCCTCTCGTGCTGCAAAGCCCGTTCAATACCCTTTTGCACCCATATCTAGGTTTCCCCTTGGACACATGACATCTCTTGAATGTGAGTATCATAGTATTTCCATCGAAGAACTGACCATTGCGAAGAAAGGGCGGTCGTCCACAATCACCCTTGTTCATTTTATTGGCTCGGAGTGCAATCCTCTGAATAATTGGAATGGCTGATCTATAGCGTTATCTAAGTCCAAAAGGAAAGGAAAAGAAAACTATGTTCTTGATATGACGCTTCCACTATCGGAAAAGCTTTCTCAATAGCTCTTGGCAAAGAAGCATCTTCCCATCTCAATAGCTTTCTTCCTTTCCATGGACTGCTGCTTTAAGTAATATCTAATCTTTATAATTTTTCTTGGCGGACTTTTGGGCCGAAAGGCTGCATAGGACGGAATTACTAGTGGTGTATTGTACATGATAAGGCACTATTTGGCGCCGGAGGTGAATACCCCCCAGAGATCACCTGGGTGCTCTGTAGCCTGTGCTCAAAAGAACGAAACCCCGAAAAGGAAGAGAAAAGAAAAGAACCAATTTAAGACAGCCACCGTTATTTTTGCCCCTTGTGCAGGGACTTGGCCAGGTACGTCATTCCCCTATGCGTGGTGAGAAGCTTCATAACAAAGCTCTCGCTCAACCGGAAACCCCTCTTAGCGCATGTCCAGCTGTGACAAGGGGACTTCCTCCTGCCACAATTGCAGGTGAGCCCAGCCTCATCATGGTCAAACCGCCCAAGGTAATCGGTGAAATTGCCATGTACGGATCTAGCAGCAAGGACTCACCCTACACTCGTCCTACTGAGCCCTTTGTAAGCGCTATTCTTCTATGGCTTTGAGACTTCTATCTATCCTTGCGGACTTTTGGGTGAAAGGAGACCGAGTTGGCTTCATGAATTTAAAAAGAGAAAGTCATATAATTCCTTTCCCCTTGGCAAAGATGAGTGGAGCTGTCAGGGACCTCAAGCTAATGATGGAAAAGACTTCATTAGGTAGGTAGGAACGAAGAGACTAAGCTAGAGAGGAGAAGAAGAGAGAGATAGGTGAATTGCTGCGTTGAGAGATGATATCTCTCAACGAGCAACTCGCATTAAACCCAAACAGGCAAGTGTTACAAGGACTGTATATGATTCAATGAACTCTTACTATTAGAGTCCTACATATCAGTTTGTTCACAGCTTGTATTTTCGGTGCATTTTCCTCGCTTCTTCCAGCGGAGCATTTGAGTTGACTAGTAGACGGCTAGTAAACTCTCCTTGTGGTCTAGTTACACGAGGCCGCTTTAAAGCAGGTTTAGTGCATGATTGGTTCTAGGTAGAGTAGCGGCGGCAGCTAAGCGGTGCCTAATCCCAGCTCTACATTTGCTTGCTGAATACCCAGGCAAGATTTTGATGTGTCGAAGATGGGATTCGAACGCACAGCTCTCGATCGGAAGACAGGTCCCGAGCGAGAAAGCGCTTATCACGAACGGACATGCACCAAGAGGGGCTTCCGACAACCCTACCGACGACCTGCACGAAGGACACCAGCTGAAAGATGGATGTGGGAACCCTGAGAGCGACATGATGGTAGATGAGGCATGTGAAACGATGCCTGGGCCTGACTTCATTGACGGGCTCTTCGAGACACAAATGAAGGCAAGAACTGAGACGCAGGCTCTTTTGGCGGAATTCTGCCATGGGTTTGACAATTTTATCGACCAAATGCGGGACAGATCGGGTGGTGCCCCAAGTGGCTCATAACCTAATGGAGTGCATGAAGGCGTGTGTGATCAAGCACATGGTACTCAACGATAGTATCTCTCGCGAGCAAGTAACAACTGCTCCTCCCTGTGATGTGCAGGGAAAGGAATCGACCCCGAAACCAGAGCGAACGCAGCCTAAACAAGCAAGCCCGCTACGAATGGACCTCAAACCCAAGGAAAGGGCCTCTCAACCCGAGGCCCCAAAGAGCTACGCTGAGATCGCTAGGAAAGTGGCACCTACGAGCCTCCCAAAGAGGCCAGCTCGGCCTGCGCCAAGCAGGAAGCCGGCCCAATCGAATAGTGTGTTCGTAAGGCTGCCAGAAGACTCGGCCCTACGGTCTGTACACCCGCTATACGTCGTAAAGACCATTAATAGCATCCCACCACTTAGAAAAGAGGTCGAAACGGCCTCCTTTGTTCAAACTGGGATTGCAGTCACACCGAAAGCTGGAAGATTTGTTGTCTGGCAAGGAGGAATTTTCCCAAGCCCTTGGGAACGGACGGGTTGAGGGAGATGAGAAATGGGTGGTAGTTAAGGTGCATGACCTTCCAATGAGAATGACGTTGCTGGATGGGATAAATCGCTTATAGGCCAGGGATGTCTCGATCGAAGGAGATGTCCTCCTAGAAGTAACCGAAGCTTTCGGTGTGGCCCTAGAGACTATACGCTGGGTCAGAAAGCAGGAGGGATATGCGACAGCCTCTGTTCGTTTGGCCTTTCGGGCTGAGGGCTTGAAGGATACCCTTAAGGCTGTAGTAGTCATGGGGGCCCGCCTGAGGGTACCTCTAGGGGTGTGAGACCGCCTCAATGTAAAAGGTGCTGGGGAATCCATCGAACACAAGGGTGTGAGGACACGCCAAGGTGTAGGCTGTGCGGTGACCTAGGTCATCGGATAGCTGAGCACCCGCTCGAATGCTGCATCAAGTGTGTGAACTGCGACGGCGAGCATGCAGCAGACGGCCCTTCATGTCCCAAGACAGCGCCGGTTTCCCGAAAGCCCCCAAGGCGCGAGAGCCAGCAGACGCCGGGTCGTTTGCACGTCTTTGCGTTTTTTTTTCTTTCTTCCTTTCTCATCTATTTACTAGGACGCAGGCTACAGAGCACCCAGGTGATCTCTGGGAGGCATTTACCTCCGTACCAAATAGTGTTACTAGTAGTACCGTCCTATGCAGCCTTTCGGCCGCTTAAAGACGTAAAATAATACAACAACAACAACAACGCATAGGGGAATCATGATATAGACAATAATCTTGATTAAATAATAATAGGGGAATGACTAGAGCTGCCAAGAAAAGTACAAAAGGAAGGCTGAGGTTTTGGCATGCGCTGTATGCGATGTGTCGCAGGCGCGTCGAAATGACAACTCTACCCACGATCTGCTTGAAGGACACCAGCTGGAAGACGGATGTGGGAACTCTAATAGTGACGGACACGGAAACTCCGGCAGTGACATGATGGTAGATGAGGCATGCGAAACGACGCCTGGGAGCGACCTCATTAACTGACTCTACAAGACACAGATGAAGGCAAGAGCTGAGTGCTCGACAAATCTGGGACAGACTAGGTGGTGCCCTGAACGACCCACGACCTAATGGAGTGTATGAAGGCGTGCGTCATCAAGCACACGGGACTTGGAGATAGCCTCTGGTGTCAAGCACGATGTTTTTCAGGGAACGCCACCACCAAGGACGTCGGATACCCTGGCGATGTTAAAAGAAAGCGAGGTGTTCTATTGCTAGATTTACCTCAAAAGGCTCCGGGCTCAGCCTCATGGAACCGAAAGCACCAGAGCGATGGTGATCCGCTATCTCTCTACCTAACTAGTAGATTTAAAACCCGGTCTATATAGGAAGCTGTATAAGGGTCTAATCGACAAGTATTCCTTTTGAAGTCCCTCCTAGCGAGCTGACTAATTCTGGCCAACAGAATATATATGGGATCCAGGGTATGTTTATCTGAACTACATGCAACTAGAACCAGCCAGGAAGGATAACCCCATTGGGCATGACAATGCCGGATAGCCAAAAACCACCACCAAAACCACCATCAAAACATACCCTGGACAGAGTACCGAACCTCTTTCCCAAAAATAAACCAAAATAATATTTGTATGTAAATGATCTATGTATGAATTTTAGCTACCTTACAATCTAGACTTTAATACTCTACTATCACAGCATAAGGACCAACAACATCTACTCATGCTAGTTCCATGGATTACCGTATATCTGACAAGTCAACTTTTACATCCAAATATTCCGTCATCTTATCCGACATATGACGCACGAGACTCTTTGAACTTGACAAGGCATTATGAAAAAAGACTTTGGCGTCATTGACTTACATAGCGATACGGGCTCAGCGAATTTGGTTTTTATGTCGACTAGTGTTCAGCTAGTTGCGAAGACATTCTTTCGGAGTATTCCAGTGTATTTCCTATTTTCCGTCTTGACAGATTTATTACTCTTCAGATAATACCTCTTTCCAAAGTAGGCAAAGAAGGCCTTTATCCTGGCTGTGCCATTCGACCAAAAGGCCATAGAAGTGTTGAGTGTATACTCAACACTACGGCCTAGTCCGCTATGTATCTCCGGAGTTCCGTAGCGTTTACCCGATTCCGGCCAGTTGCAATCATGTTATCGGCAATGGAAGGGCTCTCTCAAGTGAGCTTAGATTCCAAGGGCTTCGGCGATTATTTTTTCCGCATGCAGTCCTGCCACCTTACGGATGTAAAGGCAGCGCGTAACTTGTATGGGATAACAGTGAAAACTTCCCCCATTTTCACACCTAACGTTGAGCCATTATTGTGGAAATTAGTACATTCGAGTCTTCTTAACATGCCGTATGATTGAATGAAAAGCCTCTATGACATAATTGACTAGCTGGACAACATGCCCCAAGCCGATTCGACTACCTAGTATCAATCGGGTACTATGTAATTCTCGCCACCTTCATCTTCCCGCTAACAAACACCATCATCTTAGGAATTTTCTAAGGCGTTGGTACCTTCCCAGTGTTTAATAGTATATCTAGAGAGTGACCTGCCTCGCTATTGACCGTCACTCTATCTTTGATGGGCTTCACTAGGTAGTATAGTCGGAGCTAGCTGCATGGTCAAGAAGACGGTACAAACGACGGAGACTTGCATTCGCACCATAAGAGTTCTGTAGAAAGTCAATAGAGATATCTGGACGGTCCCTGCCTTTCTCGCTAAAGCCGCCAAATGTGAGAACATCTACTTCCTGCTTCCTGGTTAAAGTTGCGGTATACCCTAACCAACCCACCGACAGGAGCAGATTCCCATGGGGTGTGAATACCTTCACATATATGTCCCGAAACTTTGTCGATGTTGACACAAGGTGACATTCACCAATGGGAACGAGCCCAATGCGGTCTCTCAATCCAAACACTAGACGCCGAAGACTCCGAGCTTGTTGCCCCTTTGGGTCACATCCAGGTAGTCAAAACATCCGTCTGTCGCATTATTCCTTCTGCACTACTCGGGGCCAGCTCAACGGCACGACGAATTCAAGACGCGTCAATAGTGTCGATACTTGACCGTGACAAGTATCTATGGCGTTAGAACTCTTTAATGCAAGGTTTTTGTTGTTTCTCGCCTGATTCTAGTGCTTTTTGTTGCCTCCCTCGCTTCGCCCTAGGTATAACCACACGCTGTAATGTGTTTCAAACGGTCGTTGGTTCTGCACACATTAAATTAAGCGGGAAAGCAAATTCTTAGGAGGAAGTTTGTAAATTTTGCCCTGTTTCTAGATGTCTATGCACCATAGCATGTGCATCTATCATAACGCACCGCTCTCATGGATTCAAAGTCCCCTATACTTGTGAGCAATGGTTCTGTCGGATGTTTCGCCCACTAGAGGGCTTAGAGGCTTGCCCCCTATAGTGGCGGACAGGGTCAAATTTTCTGATTAATAAGCAGCATTAGTAATATAATACACGTGACACCAATCTGCGCTTAGTCTGCACGTATTTAGCCAAATACCGAAGAGGATCCAAAGAGTCTTGGAGGAACGGCCTTTGGCCAGTTACTTGAGTGCCTACAGCCTTGTTGCAACGATTGTTTTGAGGTGCAGAACTGCAGGAATGGTGCGAGATGCGAAGGCCGCAGGAAGCGAAAAGTCCACAGGGGCAAATGCACGCCAAAACGCAACTGTAATAGCTACGAGCTTAGGAAGGAGAGTTGCCGGTGCACCCAAAAACGGTCCTGTGCTCGTTGTGATAGAAGACGGACGGAAGGCTGTAAAGAGAGTGAAAGCTTACCCCCGAAATGCAGCTCAACCAGTCTGTCAATCTTTTTCCTTTATTACTTTCTTCATACAAATGCTAATTAAATCATTTATAGATTGCTGTGCCCGCCGGCTTCTTTCCCTACAGCTGGATTTTAAAGCGCAACGGTTGCGAGATAGAAGAGAAGTTGATGGACAACGCCCACAATCACCGGGTCCTTTTCTAGCCTAAGTTTCACTGTGAACTTAACCATATTGAGTACTTTTGGTGTCATGCCAAACGATATGTGAGGGAGAATTGTGACTATACTATTGAAGGCCTGCGAACTGATGTTCCTCCTACACTAGCTCACATCGGTAACGGGACCATCTCCGCATGCTTTAATAGCTGTATGGGAAGAGAATGGAAGAATTGGAATCTCACATCACACCAGAAGGTTATATCTCCCTGGTGAGTAGGAATGAGGAGGAGAAGTCATGTGTAAATATTTGGCTAGTTCTAAAATAGGAATAATGTATGCCTAAATTGGTATGGACCATAACTACAGTGGGGCACTGTGGGGGGTCAAAAAAATTTCACCTCACCAAAATCAGGTGATCTTTAACTCGATTCAGTCCTACCTTGCCGGCCTCCTATAATAGAAATTAAATCGTAAATCGTAACTTTACTTATTGGCATATGCCCTCTAATTTTATGATTTCTCCGAAGTGATTTAGCCATGTTGTGGTTGTGGTGATTCAACTTTTGTGAGTCGACCTCGGTGGTCCGCTTTTGAATAACCGCCACTGCAGTAGGTAGTAGGCGGAAGATCAAGTATGTACAATCAGCCAAATAAATTAGATCGTTCAATCCCCAACCTCTCTATAAGTGGACATTTGGTTTTAACAATACTGTGCCCTGGAGTGCCGCCTTTCAAATTGATCATAACGGGGCCAAAATGTGCGTTGCCTCAGAAACTGTAACTGACACAGGGCTATACTGTTCCTTTTGAAACTTCAGTGTGGCGGCGGACTGCAATAGCCGGATGCACTCCTTTTGTCTGTGGTCGAGCCTATATATGTAGCAGGGATTAGAGGAGCGGCTTTCTGGTGATAAATCTGACTAATGATACGCTGACCCCACTTAGTCTGATTTAGACCATGTCCACAGTACTAGGTTGGGACACTCGCCGAGCCGGGACGCGAGGCGAGCCGGAAAATCAAACCTCAGCCCTTCCCTGCACTTTTACCATTCAACACAAC
>JAHQZX020005460.1:0-22098 GCA_019804575.2 Pseudotulostoma volvatum
TTTGCACACCGACACGCGCGTCCGTCCTCTCAGGCTACTTAGACAGTCTCGTAAAGCTCTAGGAAGCTCCTCCGTCAAATTTTTCATATTACAAGTAGGGTCTGTGGGCGGAGTATGGCCTTTCTTTTCCTTCTGAAGGCTCGTTCCTTGATGCTCAGCAACCCGTGCCATAGAATTTAACCGTGTAACGGATACAACTTAATCGCCTACTAGTGACTCAACTGAGGGTATCAAGTAACGGTACAAACCATTAAGGTAACGAAGACAAGAAAGATACCGAGGAGACGTTTCACTTCCCAACCATTTTATACCTCTCCCTCGCCAGCCCCCCATCTGCCCCCTCCACCCCATAACCTTCACCGAGCTCTCCCACGATACTCGCAGGCGCGCCGCCAACAACGCACCAGCTGGGAACTACCATTCCGGGGGGAACAACCGCGCCATCAAGGACATAGGCAAAGTCCTTGAGGATCGCCATGCTACCTATGACGGCATCCTTGCCAATGTGAACGTGGTTTCCCACCGACGCAGCCTCAACGATGGCCCTTTCACCAATGAAGACGTGATCACCGATTTTGAGTGGGTAGAAGGAGTGCACGCCCCTGTGAAGACGGGACGGTGGGCGCAGAATCACCTGTTTCGACACATAGCTGTACCGACCGACGGAGATCGCAACGGAGGGAGTACCTGGTGCTTGCGTCGCGTCTGCTGCCGATGATGACGACGATGAGTGACTAGTCGCAATGCGGAAGAGATCACCCCGAATCACGGCATCCGCTTGGATCACAGTTTTTCCGCCTAAGATGATGTGTTGTGTGCCGTGGATAAGTGACCGGCGGGAGATTTTGTTGCCTGTGTCCTGGGGTTGCCATTAACAGAACTATCTCTTTAAATACGTACATCTAGAGAAAGAAAAGAAATAATAAACACTAAGAATTTTCATGGCCTTGGGTTCAGAGGACTGACAGTCTCAATATACTCGCCCTTAGTGACTTTGGGTGGCATCGCGTAGGTTGATTAGTAGGTAAGGGTAGCTTCAGAAAGGCCGATTTTCATCATGACATTCTGTATGCAAAACATACTTATTATTCACAAGCCAAATGCATTCGGATATCATGCGTGTCTTGAGCGCTAGCATAGCAGTGTTCAATCGCATACGGTGCCTGTCAAGCCTTTTTCATATGGTGCAGGAACTGCTACCTTTTGTTTCAATTTTTGGTTGATTAGTAATGATCACGTGAATAGGCCACTAAACTATTTTGGTACTATCCAGCAACTCCCCGTCATGAGATCTTTGGTCAATTCATGAAAGGGTCCGAACTAATAGGGCTCCTTCATCAGTGTGTCAGCGATCTATAACTGTATATGAAATTTATCGAGTTTTGTCATGAGACTAGGGTAATACTTGTAGTGCTGCCAACATACCGGCTTTAACCACTCGATGTTGGAATCTTCTCTCCCCTTTTCATAGAGTACTCTCATATCATGGATGGTTAGAATTTGAATCACTCATTCGTCTGCATGAGCAAGCCTATATTTCGTGATGCCTAGAACAGCATACGATAATATATTGTCTGCATCCGAAGCTACAAGCCTTTCTCCCTTAACCCGGCTCTCGCTCTCTCCAAAGTTGGACTTTAACCTATCGACTTGGAGAAAGAGAACACTAACTCCATGCCTGGCACCCCTGGGGCATCCAACGGTATCCATTTTCGGAAGTATAACTTCGCCGTATAGAGGGATATTAAAAATCTATAGAAGTGAGGAGGCAACCGCCAGTTGCTGGCATATTGTTTTTAAGGCGACCAGATTATTACAATATTCTACAAAGGATATAGTACTACTAGTATGGTAGAATTATCCCAAGTTATATAGATTGATTTAAGAAATGAAATACGAATATTTTATAAGATAACCTTCCTTAATCAGTCCTGCCACAGTACCCACCATAGCGATTACCGCGGTAGCCCTTACTCGCAGCTGGCCCAAAAGATTGATTTTCATTCTTTACATATTAATTACTATTGAATAATAATGATGGACCGGAGAATTCTCTTCGACCCTTCTCGTTTAACTCAACAGATGATTTTTTGTGATAGCTAGGCTTGTTTATACCGATCATTATTGAATAAATTCCTCCGCCGAATTAGCTTATGAGTAGTAGATTGTAGCTTGGTACCTCCAAGAGCCCAAGTTTGAGGCATTGTACGTTGATTCTAGCGGGCTATTATCTCTTGACTAGCTAGACCATCCTTTAGGCTGTGCAGCCTGAATATCGCAAGATTTACCGCATGGAAAACGCTCCATTCGCGACGTATCGCGATGTCCTTCTGTTACCGAACCCTGAGCGCGATCCCTGTCCTGAGAACAAGAGTAGGTATGTCTTAGGGGGTTCTTCTCTGTTCTCCAATCCCAAAATCTAAAGCCCCCACTCCTCCAAATCGCATTGTTAAGCTCTTTTATAGCATTGGTCAATAGTGATCGCTCGCCACTACCATCTTGAAATTCGGACAAATTGGAACCGAATTTAACAGATAGACTATCCAAATCAGAAGTATAATAAAGGTTAACAGGCCGATTTTGTGCCTGCGAAAGTGCCAAGGTAAGTGCAGGGGAAAAAAAAGAAATCTGGTAGGTTCAAAATCATCGGATTGATTTTATGTATCAGACGCTGTACCTAGCTTTCTCTTATAATCAGGTTTTCTTTTTTTCACCATGCTGGGTTGTTTCGAATCTCTCAACATCACGGAAGGCCTTGCAACTCGAACACCAAACTTGATTGACATGAAGATTCGAGCCTATGGTAACTGTAGGCAAGAAACAAGCAACTTTATCGGGTCAGATACGAAGAAGGGAAGAAGCCTGTAAGTGGAAGAAAGCAATGGGGATACGATAGGTATTCGACCTAGATCCATGGATATTATTGTTGATTAGTAATCTGTATCATAGACCGTAATTATGTGTAATGGTAATAATACAACTAGGGTATTTTACGCTAGCGTGACCACTATACCACCTCCATATGTTGTTGTGCAGTAAATGTATAACAACGAGGTGGACCTGGTAACGGGTAATTGTAAATTTCTAAAGGCATTTAAAGGGCAAGTTATTGGAGGAACAAAGTTGTGGCCAAGTGAGAAGGAATTTCACCTTAAATGCCTTAAGCCACATTGCGAGGAATGCCAGAAGAGACAACAATGCAAAGAACGTATTATGGGGAGAAGATGTGCTTGCCGATAAAAAAGGAACCACAGTGGCAACTACATGCAGAAACAAATTTGCAACAATTGTGTTCATTGGCGAGATTCATGTCAATGCGTTTAAGAGAAACTCTGCGCATATTGTGAGAGGAGGCAGAAAAAAGGCTGCGAGAAGTGCGACGAAGCGCCCGCGAGGGGACATGTCCGAAAATTTTCCAACGAACCCCTAGGCTCCCCTTATGATTTTTTAGTATATCTTTCTAACTTTATCCTTAAATGACAGAATTCTTACTAACCACCTTCCCGTCTGTTCACTTAGTCTGTTACCAACATTTCTGTCAGTTACTCGATGTTTTCAAATACAGTAAAACCTGTTTATAACAATACATGTTTTTAACGATAACCTGTGCCCAACGATATTTTTCCGTGCGACAAGCTGATTTTCCCATAAGGCTGCAACTTGGATACGGCCTAACGATATGTATTTTGTTGACGGCGCTATCGTTATAAACAGGTTTTACTGTATTTGGATAAATGCTCCAGCACTAAAACAGGTCTTGTTAGCGAATCATACGCCTCTAGCACCTAGATGTCTCTATTAGAATGTGACATCCCTAGCAAGTACTAATGATGTCAGATGCTCCTCATTTAATAGATGATAGCCTCTCGTTGTACATATATTAACTATTCAATAAATGAGTCGTAACTTGAAGCATTGCAAATAAGAAAATTTGAGACTGCAGGGCTCCCGCGGCACTGGCGTGGAGGCGATGATAATAATTCGGTACTAAGTTAGTATCTACTATATCGAGAGAAGTTACAAAGAGAGGAAAAGAAGAAAGTGCGAGTCGAGAAAAATCAAAAGTGGGAAAGGTCGGCTATGTCGGGCGGTGAAAGATGACAGAATGGTGACCCACATAAAAGAAATAACAATCGACCGGACTTCCTTCGAGCGTTTCTAATGTTTCCTCAGAGATCCGAGCCATCATAATGGTTTCATACGCCTTAGTAGATCAAGCAGAAGAAGGTTAATTTCCTTGATTCCTTGAGTGGAGATCCATGCTCACTGCATCCAGATGCGCTGCACAAAACCCGCCTTCTGAATGTCGAAGAGAAACCGTTCAAACGGATAACTAAACGACTCCTGGCGCCCGGTTCTTTGACTTCTTACCCCGTGATGTTTCCTCCCAGTCCCCTACTTGACTCATCAGTAGACATTAATGCTGCTTTGGCGGTCGAGGCTGAGGGACAGGGAAAAGTTGAAGAATGGCGTCAGTTCCGCGAGGATGTGACCCTTGACTTCGCCGCTTTCGAGAGCAGCATCGCCCGCATTCAGTTTCTATTAACTAGTAATGACAAAGAACGGGAGAGATATGCTGCGGAGAAGCTTCGCATTCAAGCTACCGCGCAGGCAGTGCGAGACAACACGGCGGAGCTACACGATCGATTGGGGGAGGCGCAACAGACGCTCGCGCTACGGAAAACCTACGACGAACTAGCGGAGAAGATCACCAACAACCGACTACTTCGGCCTCGCGAAGACCAAGAAGTCAACCTCCAAAAGCTGCGGGCGGAGATTCTGGAACTTGAGAAAGAAAGTAGGGAATACGCAAAGACGTGGTCGGAGCGAAGGGAACAGTTTGGTCGCATTGTTGAGGAAGGAATGCAACTACGGCGCTTGATCAGGGATGAAAAGGCGGAGGTGGAGCGCAGGGAAGGCATGCAAGAAGGCGAGGACGGCGATGATGGCGATCTCCCCTCGAAAGGCCGAACCAGCGGTGTAAGCACGCCACGGCCAGATCATGATAATTCAACAGCTTCACAACCAGGACACGAAGACACTAGTGTGACCTCTAGCGGGCTCCAAGGGGATAAGAACCACTCTGGCTTAGGGCCCAACTCCCGTTTACGAAGATCGGTGACCGCACCCGAGGAAAAGAATGTCTCTCTAGATGCTGACAATGCCACTATGGTGGATGAAGGCGAAGTTACAGGCGATGAAGATACTGCCAGAACCGAAAGACTCGATGATCTTGAGGAAGGAGAGGAAATACTGGAATACAAGACCGGTGATAGGATGGACATTAGCTGAGGACAAGACAAAATTTTCATGTAAACTGGAAATCTGGCGTTCTGTGATGATAATGGGGGGGATATTCATGTACGATTATAGCATAACTAGCGGAATGTTCATCTCTGCAATTCTCAAATTGCGACCATAGGTACAATTTAATGAATCCCAGCATCTGAACACCTATGAAACCTCCCTGATCGCAGTTTTGGCTTGAGAAATGGCAGCCTTTGCAGCGTCGATCAGCTCAACGTTGCTCTCGGCGCCTTTCTGTCCTTCCTCAACCTGTATCATTCCAGGGCAAATTGGTCAATCCGCACAGCTCTATCGGAACATCCAGGCCATGGGATGATAAGCTACATACCATTAAACTATCTAGCTTAGCAACAGCATCAGAGATCTTCTGTCGGAGCCTGGGAAAGATGGCCTTCGTTTCCTCGAGAGCACGACGCTGCAGCATGGCTCCGTGGTAAGTAAAATCTCTGCACATGAATACCGATATTTATAACGCTCTGCTGTAAACATGAAGATGCCGTTACAGGCAGTACTTAGAAGGGAAATCATTTTTATTCAAAGGTGGAGAAAAAGTGGGCAAATAGGTACAAGTCAAACCAAGAAGGCACATACCTCCTGCTTCAGCATGAACTCCCTATTTCCATCCTCATCAGGGCCAACATTTACGCTCTCCTCAAGGCTGCGGATCCTCGCAGTCTGCTGCTGTAATTCGCGATGATAAGACGTCTCCTCCTTGACGAGCCGTAGGACAGAAGAGGTCGCTATCGAAAGTGGCGTTGAAGGTGCCATTTGCTTTCCTTTTACGGCCCGGCAGGATCGCTAGATCAAACAGAATAATAGACGGCTGGTCGTTATTTAAATCTATGCAAATAGTAGTGCTTTCAGAATGTATATTTTGTTGTGGAGAAATTTCTTCTTCCCATCAATGATGTAATCCTGACATGACACCACCCAGATCCTTCCAGATGTTTTTAGGAGGTAATCCATCTTATCTCACCTAACATTCATGACCCCCCCACGACACAACACAACACAACACATTATCGTAAATCTGGAAACGCATAGAGTATTTTGATCACTTAATAATAGACTATCGTTTAGAAGGAGTGAGGATGTAACCACTGGTTGTGGGCTTAGAATACTAAGCCTTAGGCTCAACAGCGCTCCTTCTCACACCTTCCAGTTAATATCATACTCATATTTCATTTCTTAAATCAATCTATACAACTTGGGATAATTCTACCATACTAGTAGTACTATATATCCTTTGTAGAATATTGTAATAATTTAATCACCTTAAAAACAATACGCCAGCAACTGGCGGTTGCCTCCTATAGATTACTCTATATGGCGGAGTTATACTTCCAAAAATGGATACCATTGTGTGCCCTGGGGGTGTCAGGCAAGGAGTTAGTATTCTCTTTCTCCAAGTCGATAGGTTGAAGTCCAACTTTGGAGAGAGCGAGAGCCGGATTAAGGGAGAAATTCCCGTAGCTTCTAATGTAACAATATACAATATATTATCGTATGCTGTTCCAGGCATCACAAAATATAGGCTGAAATGAACGCTTGCTCATGCGGACGAATGAGTGATTCAAGTTTTAAGCGTCTATGATACGAGAGTCCGCCGTGAAAAGGGGGGAGAAGATTCCAACATCTAGTGGTTGAAATCGGTATGTTGGCAGCACTACGAGTATTATCCTATTCTTATGACAAAACTCGATAAATTTCATATTAACACGGCTTGAGTAGCCATTCAACGATAAGAAGAAGCCGCCTTGAATGTCTAGCGGTTTGGGAGGCATGACGTTCTCTCATCGAACTTCCAGATGTTTTCCGGCCGAGTATGATATTTTTCAAAGGTATCGACCAACTTGGGAACTCTTAGCATTGTTATTGAAAAATATAGCTAAAAATGGTAGAAAAAGAAGGGAATAAAAGAGTATGTAAAATACTCACGGAAAAATTTTGGATTATTGGCATTGACACGTTCATGGTGGTCGATAGCTCAAAAGATACCGGCTAATAAAAGGAGTCGGCATGTCATGTTTCACAATCTCGTGAACAAGATTTTTGACAACAGCAAAGGTAGGAGGGAGCGCACAATTTGTTAGGACACCCAAAAATAGCGAATAAACTCACTCTCTTACTCGTCAGCGGGCAGTTTCTGCTCCTCCAAGTGAACCGCGCTTTGCAGACACCGTTTCCCCTTTAAACCCACACATAAAAGCCATGTGGTTAGGTAGTTTCTATTTTTTTTGCCGTTGAGCGAAAATTTGGCTTTTCTTATTGAGCTAAATCCATAAAAACGGCCTGAATTATTCTACCTTTTTGTTGGGCAGTTTGGTCGAGTTGAAAAGGATGAGAATACTTTCTTGTGTGTTGCACCATACATGCATACACAGACTGTGCAATTGTTATCCAGCCCTTTAGTATATATGGCCAAACGCAGATTGATGAGAAAATCGAGGCAGGTAGGTACTCACTGTTGGCAGTCTGCGAATAATCGTTGCCCAGCAGCGTATGTGGTATTAAGTGTAAAGGTTCACTCACTACTAAAACTTTGCCTAGGGCCAACAACTTCCATATTTAGCAGAGGACACAAATTATATACTAATTGGGAACTCCTCCTAATAGGTGGTGAAGTGTATACATATAGATTTCTAATCTATTTCTTGTTATATTCTCTTTTCAAAGCTAGGATGATCGGATTCAACGAAAGGCTTTCGAATTTCCGGAGATAATAAGCACTATCATGGTAATCAAATCCACTAACATAGCCAAGCAAGCAAGACTTGCAATCAGAAATGAAGGAGGACATAGTAAATACTCGTACTCGGATTTAGATAAACGAGCGAGTGATTAAGGGAAACAGACATCTCTCTTAAGGGGAAAAAATTTATTTTTTTGGACGGCAATACTGATGATTTCATCGTAGAGGAACCCTTTGAACTAAACTCCTGGAGTCAAATCATATGGGATATTATGCCGTCCATACGAGAAGGAACCACAGCTTTCGGGTTCCTAGCACTTTCCTTAGTCCTGAGTTAATAACTATCGTTCGAAGTGTCTTCAAGTCGAGTTCGGGTATTACCTCGAAAATGGTTAGAGGCATAGACAGCCTTTGCTTCATGTTCCTACTTCAATAGTTGCGCAGATCCCTGGACCCTTGCGGCTCTCATAGAGTCCGAGATCATTTTCCGCGCGCAAGCATATTTCCTTCCACTTGACAGTAACCCTCACCTGGCCCCGTGGAACTCCGTTAGATGGAGAGCGCTCTTCATGGCTCCGCCATCCAAGTTTCTGGTCGATGATCAAAGCTTCAGGATCTGCCGTTTGATAGATGTATTTCTCCTTTGTCTTCTGCCAAAACGACTTTTTCGCGGGAACAGCGCTGGCGGCACGTTGCCCCGTTGGAGGGGTAATCCTTGCTTGTGTGGTTGGGATGTCGGGTTCCTGTTCCAAATTATGTCCGCTTGAAGCTAGCCATGCCTTCAGGGATGCTTCAAACTCCTTTACCACGGAAGGTTGCTGCCAGAATTGAAGACTATGCTCTTCCCCTTCGAGCCGAATGAGTTGCGGCACCTCATTTTCAGGGAGCCCAACCACTTCCGGCTCCTTTCCAGGGCAAGTTTGAAGGGAAGCGACATTCGAGGGAATTAGAATAAGTACGGTTTTATATAGGCCCAAGGCGCCTTGCTCCAAGATCGCTGGATCGATGTATGCCGAGAGAACCGAATGTATTCTCTGTAAGCGGGTTTCGTCCAAATATTCATGGAGAGGTCTGAATTCTGAAGAATTCATTGGTTTATTCCATTTCCTGCTCAGAGGGGCTAATGGCGGCGACCGGATGGCCTCTTCATATGATGGAATGGTGTTTTCGTTTTGCTTTCCAAGATTTGACGGTCGCATTTTGGCTAACTGGATCGAAGGAATAATATCTAAATTTCAAATAGATATTTCCCTTCTTAACAATAGTGAAGATGTGCGCGTGTGTAGGTTAGAAAGGGCAGGCCCAAGTTGTCTGCTCTAACGGTCAAACTGCATCCAGGCATGTTATCAGCCCTTTAGCACAGGAGCACAGGATCCCATCATTAGGCCTTGTGGGGGTAGCATGTATCATAGGAAGGTCAACGCCTACCAATCAGTCTTTGGCTAGAACCTATGCACAAAACAGCGACGCAAACTGACGTCAATTTTAAGGTCGTGACCGTTTGGATAGGGCCCCTCATGCACTGCACTAAGTGCCGTGGCATATATACTCGACAAAAATCTACTGTTGGAGCGTGTTAATAGCATTTATGAAATAAATTCTATCTTTTCTAACATAAACAAACACCAAGTGAGCTATGCCAGCGAGCGAGCCAGTCCAAATACCCTACAAAATATCATTTTGTGCCGCCTTGTATCTCAACACCTATAAGATACTACTCTACTTGAAAACCATGTGTAAAATTAAAAAAGAATGTAAACGTACCGAGCTAAGTAGGCAATGAATTGGGTTTTTGCCGAGACACCGGTCGAGCTAGTTTTTTGATCCCTGTTTCTTCTATCACATGTTACTTTTGATTTTACACTTGACTAGTTATAACTATGGATACTTATAGTATATAGTATAACTCAATCAACTTTGGGTATAATTCCCCAATAAACACTAGATTCCCTAGAAGGTGGTTTGAACTAATCTTCACGTTGGTCTGGTCTGTTGATGTATGATGGGTATCTCCGCTGTTACTTGTCCGACCCAGCTTGGGCGCCTGTTTATTATATTACCTATAAGTGTCTACTTTCTTTCGATATTAACGTCACATGCTTTCGATTTCTCATGTCCAATAGAGCGTAGTTGAAATATCACATAGTATGATAATAAAATTTGCTTAGTACGTATGTCCCCAACGATTGAAGGTGGTTGAAAATGCCTCACATCAATTTTGGCCGTCAGGTGGTACATAGCAGACTGTTATCCAGCCCCCACATACTCGTACATATCTTTTACCACATACGACGAGTAAAGGCTTTCAAGATCGCTCAAGGCTGACTTCTGCGCTGTAGCTGCGAAATTCCCGGAGGCGAAAGCTTAGTGTGAAATGATAATGACTGCTATAAGCTAAACTTACATTTACTTATTGTAGTATGTAGTGTGGCTGTTCCAGTGAGACTATTCGAACTACTGGTGCTAAATATAAACAAGTTGAACTGGGAGCTCGCTTAAAATAGCTGTTCAAAGCGTTAGTCTCAAATTATCCCCGAACCCCGAACCCCGCAAAACGAAACCAGGAAAATAGACGCCCAGCTTTAGCATGAAGAATTCTCCAAGGGCAGGGTAATTATAGCAAAGGTCTATGAAAGCTTAGCTCTCACCTCGCCTTCGTATTATGATATAAGTTAACTTGATCAGGTACAAATGATGATGGATATAGAGTACCTGTCCTATCATGCATAGCGTCGTATTTGCTAGTTGTAGCCTCGGTTTGATTGAATTTTCATGGGAAGGCATACTCGTGTATGGGGCGGGTGGGTATATGCCACGATCCACGATGACGGCACAGGTTGCATGACTTAAACTAGGTAGAGGCTGGCTTGGACAAGTCATTATTGAGTCAGCCAAAGGTGTATAATAATATATACTAGGCGTAGACGTTGTGAGCTTGCGACAACGTATTCAGTCTCCATCATCTTGATAGTCGTGTCAAGGAATTGCACTCTTCCTTACAATCCAAGACTACTCCTTTCGCTAGTATTTCATAATCGCACATCTGATCTCTAATCAACATTTGATTCAAACTACACAGCCATACGACGTCAAGATGAGGTTTGTATTTCCCTGAAAGGAGACCACACAAACGATTCCAAGACTGATGCCAATGAAAATGCCTCCGTTAGGTACTACATCTCACACGCTAACGAATATCTCGTGGTTACTGGTGCGGGTATCGAGGATATTCGGATAGTCAAAAAAGCACTTGTTATGCCATGGCAACGCGTATGTAGCTGGACAGAAACTCCTCCCATATTGGTGGTAATAGGCTTTAATCATGTTTTCTTGCCTAGTGTTCCAAAATCTCAGTGTCGCCGTTTGATTTCTCGCTGAATCTCCAGGCTATGACTGTTGAGAAGCTGCAGTTCTCTTTACCCGCCGTCTTTACGATTGGCCCAGACAACAACCTGGCAGCGCTCAAGAAGTATGCACTCTTACTTTCTGGAGAGGCTGATGGCTCCTATGGGTCAAAATTCGCAGCCAGTGCCACTCCAAGGAACCACGTACAGGACATTGTCAAAGGAATTATTGAGGGAGAGACTCGGGTCATTGTGTCCAGCATGACTATGGAAGAGATCTTCAAGGAGAGGCTGGTTTTCAAAACAAAAGGCAAACTTCCACCCCTACAATGACAAGATGGCCGGGTATCCCGTGAGCCAACTAACCCGATGATTAGTGATCGAAAACGTCCAGAATGAACTTGAGCAATTTGGATTGAGAATGTAAGCTCCGGAAGCCTTCACACTCCGTTAACTATATCTAAAATAATACAGCTATAACGCCAACGTCAAAGAGCTCCAGGACACCCCAGGAAGCGAATATTTTGCATTCCTAAGCCGAAAGGCCCACGAAGGCGCCCTAAACCAAGCTAAGATCGATGTCGCTGAAGCACGGATGCGTGGGGAGATAGGAGAAGCTGAAAAGAAGGGAAGAACCAAGCAAGAGATTTCGAAGATCGACGCCGAAACTGCTGTCTTGGAAACGAAAAGGAAGGCCGAGAAAGCTAAGGCTGACTCTGACCTCACGAACAGACAGACTGAATTGGAGAGGGATGTCAAGTTGGCCAGGATCACTGCTCAGCGCCAGACAGAACTCAAAGACGCCGAGCTGCAAAAGGCCGTCGAAACTAGGCGTGCGGAAACGGAACTGGAGCGGCTCAGAGCAATTGATGTGACTAAAAGCAAGATTTCCAAGGAGACTGCTGAGCAGAAGGCTGATGCCACATTTTATACGGAGCAAAAAGCGGCGGATGCTAGTCTCTACAAGCAGAAGGCGGAAGCAGATGCCTTATGTGAGTCTCTCCACATTCTTGACTCGAACCGATGTATCCTTAATCCTAACCGAATGGTGCTACGTATAGTTTACCGACAGAGCAAGGAGGCAGAGGCTACATATTACCGCAAGAAGCGTGAAGCGGAAGGTCTTACCGAAACTGCAAAGGCATACAGTGCCATGGTCGATGCCTTAGGAGGACCTCAGTACTTCCTGCAGTACAAGATGATCGAAAGCGGCATGTATGAGAAACTGGCGAAAGCAAACGGACTTGCTATCAACGGTCTACAACCCAAGATCACAATGTGGAATACAGGTAAATTTTTACTGTTGACTACCAGTATCTTCCCATCGGCCATGCTAAGGGTATCTAATGCATTATTCATGAAATAGGCAGCGAATCCTCCACGGATATTACGGCTCCATTTCGTAACATCATGCAGGCTCTCCCACCAGTCCTGACTACCATCCATGAGCAGACGGGTATCGCGCCTCCATCGTGGATAGCCCAGTTACCTAATGATGATCAGAGTTCATCGGAGCCCAAGATTGATCTAAAGAATAAGGGGCACCTTGTGAAGAGTGGCCCCACGAACACTAACGGAGCGTGAGGCCTCCTAGCGGTGTCAAGCTGCTAGTGCCATTTTATTTCATTCGCTTCTTTACATGTCTAATTGCCTTGTGAAGGAATTCTCTCCCCGGCTTATAGTCCATGGGAACCACTCGTTCATTTTCATTTTTATTTTCTTGTCGGGGTATCAGGAGGGTGTTTTGGAAGGTGGTGAAACTGCCCATTTTCGTAAATGGGTATGCCCCTTCGTCATTTCGATTGAATCATCGGGTTGTTTATTGGTTGAAATCTTGATACCACTTTTTTTCGTTTTGTAACGAATAGCGGCGGAGATCTTGAGATATGAACGGTGTCCCCGGTCGGGTACAACTATGAGCGTCCAAACAAAAATCTCACAATATATTCAAATTATACTTGCTATCACAGCCATTTAATGCTTCTAACCTCATATCTATCTTCAACGGGCTGTACGTATAGCATATTAACAGCCGCCAAATGTCTGACCACACTTCGTTTTCCCATCACAGTAACATGCAACGTTGATTTAGAAATGAAAAATAATATCGCTACGAAGCTCCGTGGCAAATCAAGTAGTGCAGTCGAAGCGATTGACCTCATCTTCTAGGCGGCAAAGACAATGCACAATTAACACATGACCGGGTCTCATGTGAATGGTGAAAATGCGTTCGTACTGGATAAAAAAGATTGGTCATCTAACCTTCGAACTTGAAAGTGCTGTGATGCACCGCTCTCCGGAATGAAGCCCGGCCCGCTGTAGAATTCTGCAAAATAGAGAGCTTTCAGAAGGATATTAGATTTTCTAGGTGTCTAGGAAAACTAAATATTTTCTTCAGAAAAAAAAAAAAGTTAACACCCCGTGACCACCAAAACAACAAGAGAATAATAAGCACGCTGGGGTTTCCAAAAAAGTTTCACTTGAGATATATTATCGCCGGGTGTCAATATCTACTCCAAGTCCGTGGCATGGCCCGTTGATTGCGAAGATTCTTCACTTCCTCCAACAAAGCATACTAGTTTACCTTATTAGAAGATATGAACCTTTCAACGAACTTCTCATTTCCCTTTCCCGCTCGCTCTCTGAGAAGTTCTATGGCATCTGTGACGGACTAGGCTCGGATGTGGGTTACATGACCCATAAGCAGTATACTTGTCCTCTGTTCCCTTTCTTATGTTCTATTTTTCTCTTTTCCTTCTTCTCCAACCTTCGGATCCTAGTATAGACCGCCCTGTAGCTAGTTATCACCAATTCGATACTTATGCTTTAGGATTAGGGGGGGTGGTGGTATTTTGGTAAATAAAATAATTACCGGGAAATTCGTAAATACCGCGGGTATTTACCATGGAGTTCTATGATCATTGGTTAATGCGGTAAATATTGGTAAATATTTACCACAACCCAGCCGTGCGACGCTTCTGGAGCGGGCAGCTACCTGCGATCCTGCACACACTTGTTCGTTTTATCAAGTCCACTTCCTAGATATCCTTGAACTTTTGTCTTGCATAGCAGCCAGCATACTACCTATGTATACTATTATTTTGCTATTTTGAAAATATCTACCAGGTAAATACCTGGTAGATATTTATTTATTTTTTTTAAATACCCAATATCCCATTTCCGACCCCTATTCAGGATTGGGTCATTACAGCATTCTGCATCACTTTTATGCACTCTTCTACCTGGATTTCTATTGTCCCCATCCCCATCCAGCTCCGACTCACTTGAAAAGGACTCCGGACTGGGTGACTCGAAGCAATGGACAATGTGTTTGCAAATAAGGAAGTGGCTATATAAAAAAGGATTTGCAAGCACAAACAAAATTGACCGGATTTGTATGGTATTCTTCAGTTTTTTGGGATCACCTCTGCGTGCTTCTTTTTTCCATTCCTTCTTAAATGCCTCGCGCTATCGAGCTTTAAATACGCGAAATTGTCCACTTGAAATAGCTTTTATCCGGTAGAGTACGTCAGGGATAAGTTGAGTGGCTAAAATCCATACAACTAAGTTAATTCGCGGCCGATTAAATCGATGGAGATCGTCATGTTTTAGCGTTCGCCAATGCGACTCAGCGATCATAGTTGTCTTCACAACCGGTATTTCAGTGGGTTAGAAGCTCGTGCCCACCGTTTCCATTGCTCTGGGCAATACTAGTTCACATACAAGTAAACCCAGAGACAGTAGTACCCACGGGCTTTACGCCATGTGTAGATCTCTGCAGCACATTCATAATGCAATGTTTTTGAGGACTTGAAAAGTACCATTAGAATCAGGTATAAGGGGATGTAGGTTGAAGTGACGACCGAAAATGTCGAGCACTGTTTCGCGTTCCTCCTTTATTACTGGCTCTAATCTACCTATTTCCTCAATTTTCTCTCCCTTCCCTCTTCCTTCGATAGACGTTAACAGCCGCCGAATTGATGGGCTACAGGATGGCGAACTGGTAATGAGCCCCAACATATCTCCAAATCGGGAATCAGCTTTTGCGCTTCCTCAGGTTTGTAGTCCTCTTGCGTTTTATGCTTTTCGATGAACTAAGCTTCGTGCTTACTGCCCGTTTTACATGCCAGTAGCAAAGCTGAACTTTAACATCAGGCCATACAGCAATAACCGCTGAGATTTCCGCTCGGTCCTTATCAATGGCAAAGCACCTTGGATTAAACCCAAAGCTCTTCAATCGCTCAGGAAATTGCTGAATAATACCGGTCATCGCCCCGGGATCTGCAAGGATTTTCTTCTGCGCCAACTGATTACTTCGGGGAGGCTCCACTAGACAGGATGCTAGCGGAACGCCAGTGCCTTCAACCTCAGCTAATACCGAGAAAAGGTCCATACCCCCACCGTTCATTCCGAACGTTGAATCCACCACCAGTTGAGCACTCAACCGATCAAGCTTTTTAATAATTCCAGGAGCGTAAAAGCCTAGTGCCCGTAAGTTCCCTACCGCGAAGAGACGGTAGTGATCTCAATAGTCGCCCTGTTTAGAGAGAAGCTTGGTAGCAGAAACTAAAAGATCGGAGCCTTGCTGCCAAGTTTTAGCGTTTGCCTGTTGCTAGAGATAATTAACTTGATGTCTTGTCACAGCGCTCTCCTTATAAGTATCTCGAATTTCGCGGTATACTTCCGATGGAGGCTTAGATAGCATGCGCGAGTCGATCAACTGCCACTCGATTAGCGACAGCTCGATGTCTTCATAAGATGTATGCCATTCGTGATGGATTGAAAGAGAAAGGATCCGGTTTTGTAAACATGGCCGTATGCTGAGGTTACTCTTGCATTGAGATCACATCATACGTCCGCCGTCCTGCTTTGGATCGATAACGCTTGGCACGTACCCAACTCTGGGAACAATAGTATTGATATGTAAAGTTCTTGTTAGTGGCTGCGTGTCTGAAGCGATAACCCCCCTCCTTCTGAATAATTTCACTTAGAGCCCGCGAGGCTACGTTTACCTCAGATCTAGGATGGGCGTTATACCCAATGTTTGCTTTAATTGGAGCGCGTATGGTATTGAAATGGACGGGTGTAGAGTATCCAAATTAAATATGAAACATCCATCCAATATCTCATGTTGGTTCTATAACGTATGATAGAAACAAGTTAGAATATGTACGTACGACTTAGAGCGGCACCACATCACTCTAGCACTTAAAGTCTTAAAGTGCTTACCGGTTTATTCCAATCTTGAAGAAGCGTAATGAAAGCCTCCCAGTCGTTGAACTCCAAAGAGCGTTTTTCACTCTGACGCTTACAAGTCTTATTCCGCTTCCCTTGCTTATTGATTATGAATTCATCTGCAGCGCGGGAGGTTCCGCACGTGTTGTAAAAAATGCCATCTGTTGCTGTAGTTTGGGTATCCATTTTGAAGAAGGGAGAAACGACGTGGTGCAGTGATAGGTGAGTGGGTAAAGCAACGGCGTAACGCGTAGATAAAGAGAGAAGTAGCGTGTGGATCAAGGAAAGAAGATTGGACGAAGGTTGAGCACGCAGCGCACGACCAGAATGATTATAGCAATGATATTTAGACAGTGAAAATAAGTTCATTACTCAAAAATATAGATTAATTACAGAGCTAACTAGTAAAATAGATTGAAACCTATGCCTTAATCCTTTAGGTACCTACTGTCAGCTATAGAAGCCCCTACCGTCACGAATTAGGACAATTCTTCTAACCCTCCTTTTCTTCCTTGATTCTGCAGAAGTAAGAGGAGCCTGCTGTGGTGCTGCACCTGGATCGGCTGCCTCCAGTGGCCCTTGGGCCGGTGGGGCTATAGGGTTTACTATATTATCTAATTCCACCTGCGCTGAATTTACCGGTATGGGCCCAGGTACGGATTTGATAGGCAGTGGATTTAAAACTATCCTGAGTTGAAAGGTGATAGTCGTAAAGGCTCTATCGCGATCCACTAGCTACTAGAGAGGAGGCGGATGACTAAGCACACAATGGTTATAAAGGTTGTGGGCATGAAGCGAAACGGAGATAGAGAAGAACAAGAATGATTTAGTTCTACGAGGTACCACATTTCCATAGCATACGAACACTAATCCGCCTCCTCGCTAGTAGCTAGTGCACATATAGTTTGTGGATCGCGACAGGCTCGATCACGTGTGTCCTGCAAGATCTATAAAAACTCGACTTTGTCAGCTTTATAGTGTCCCTAGAATTGAGAAGTTGCTTTGATATGCCGTTTGGAGTGGTGGGCAAAGTTTGATATCTAATGGCTGTAGGATATATATGTATTGTATGTGATGGGAGATGAAGCGGACCGGTTTTATGTTGGATGCATCACACCAGTCGTGATATGCGATGGCCATCGAAGGCAATAACTTCAATCCCCCAGGCTAATGCTCCACTGGTCCCTTGAGTGAGAGGCTGGAAATGGTCTTTGAACCACTTCAACCCAAGTTCGTCTTCATTCATCCACCATTCGACAAACAAGTTTTCGCATTATTCTCCAAGAGCGTCTCTCCAAGCCCATTGTCGGTTTGTTACTTTGAAGATAACCTACAATGGTAATACTCTGCCTGTCATTGATATACACTCCGTTATCGGTCCATTCTTGGTCTCTGGGTTGTGTGAGATACTGCTTTTTTTGCTCCCTGGGGATTATGCAACGGCTTCTCAATCACGGGTATGCCCAACATAATACCCTTCTCATCCATATTGTAGCAATTTGGGTGCACGTCATGCGCCCTCCGAACTCTCGAAAAGACCAAACCACATTTCGATAATCTCTGGTTCGGTGACTAAGTGATGTCATCGCACTCAGCTGCCAGACCATAGCAGGCCATCCCCAAGCCGCAAGCTGGATGATCCAATCGCTCAATGCCGCTTGCTCCCCGGGAGATAACCTTTGTCTCGCCTAAGCAGACTGCTTCTTTGGTGGGATTCCATTAACTCGACGTTGTAAAGTCTTTGAAACTCGGAAGAGGCTTGTAAGGCTTGGGACAGATAGCGATGTCTATCCTTGCTTCCAAGCATCGAAATTCTGGAGGTACAATTTCTTTTGGAGCGGCAAAGAAGGAAAGAAAAGGAATACAAAGTGACTCTGAAGGCATTTGGCCATCTTAGTCATTTATTATTTGATAGGATCCCCGGCTCAAGAGAAAAACCCAAGCCAAAACCTACGGTCGCGAAACAGCTCAAGCTCTAGTCATGACGCCAATTTCAGAGTCAAAACCTGTGACATTACCAGCTGAGGGCTCACTAGATGGAAAATTCGTTTGTAGCAACTGTGATTGCCGCGAAATCACCAAGAGGTCGGTGCGCAAGCGCCTCCGGATGCGCCTGTAGTGTTGATGCGCACAAGGAGGAGGATCAAAGTTCTAACCTATTTCAGGACCTAACCTGTAATCAATTTAATATCACTTTAGTCATTTTAATTGTTGTTCTGGAGTTTTGATGGTGAAGACCCGTGCGGTGAGCTAACGTTGCGGGATCCGTTATTCTGACGCGCACAATCCCAGAGCAGCCGATCGTGACGTGTGTATGTAGCGAAGCGGATGACTGTGTGTACGGGATAACCAAGTCAACGACACTTTAAAAGCTTCATGAAGCCCAATACATGGTATTTCTGGAATGTATGTATAATTGGAGAAAATATGTGATATCTATGAGCCTGTTTGCCCCGGCGAGCCAGTATACGGCTCCACCCACCGAATACCCTGAACATACGCTCCATGTTGAATTGAGCTATTGTAATCTGTACGCCGGGCTGCCTGGGGATTTGGTGGAGGCGGAGGCGCTGGCAGCGGGGGCATCTGCGCTGACACTGGTCTCCATTCCTGTGACGGCGGTATCAGCCTGTATGGTGGCTGCGAAGGCTGCCCGTACGGTGGCTGCGAAGGCTGCCCGTATGGTGGCTGCAAAGGCTGCCCGGATGGTGGCAGCGAAGGCTGTGGAGGCAACTGTGAAGACAACGGCATAGTTGACGGTGTAGCTAACAGCTCAGCAGCCCGCAGTTCCAGGATCTCTCGCTGTAGTCCATCCATCCTTTCCATTACCTTGTCCAGTTGCGATGACTTCTTCTTGCGTGGCTTTTGTATAGACCCTCTTGCGCCGCCTCTTGCACCGCCGCTACTGCGCCCGACTCCTCCCCTTCCACTGTTGCCATCTTCATCATGAGACCTGATTCGCCTTGTCGAGGTATGCCTTGTCGTGGTATTATGAGCGGTTTGACGGGTGTTCCGTACGACGAGAGGGACAAGTATTCAGCTTTCGGCTTCACGGCGACGCTCCTCATCCTGTGAGATGATCCGTTAGTAGAGGGTCAGTGAGATCTAAATCTGACGACACTTACTGTGGCGTCAAGCCTCCAATGCGCATCAACAGCTTCAACTTGAATAATTTCTGGAAATCGCTCACGATAACCATCGGGGATCCCTTCTTGTTGGGCGAAGAATTGCATCCGTTCGAAGGCCCATTGAAACGGCTCCTCATCCTCACGGTTCATAGACACCAGGGAATGTTGAATGTTGTGTGAAGGTTCGTTGTGTAGTTAAATTGAAGAAGGGGTAAATTGAACCTATTGGTCTTGTAGGTCCCATCTAACAGCCAGACGTTGTGGTATTTCTTCCACATATTCATACTGTCAGGCCCCTGACATATAGTACGCTGACTGGATGACTTGGTAAGTCATCCATTGGGCCTTTTGGCGTTGTGGTGTAGTGGTAAAGTCAGCATCCGCTGCCTCACACATACATCACTTGTGAATCCAGAAGATGTCGGTAACCCGATTATTCTCGTCGAATTTCGCCCTCCAAAAAACACTCCTTTGTTTCAGCTCATCAAAGAACATCTCAGTTGACGAACGAGGCCCATATTCCGAGGCACGGAGGCGATTTTGGATGTTCCTAACATCTTGAGCTGACAGCCACCCTCGCTCACGGTTGCGAGCAGAAATTTCCTCGTCGTCTGAATCATCAGGCGCACCTCGAATCTTCAAAGCGATAGCCTCGGACGACATCTTCCCGAGCGCAGAGAGTTTTTCGACCTCGTTAATTGTCTCTTACTTGAAAGCAACTTCATGGCGATGTCTTGCCAGGGCTTCGGGGCGCTGGGCTAGATCGTGATTGTGGACTGTCTTCTGAATCACCAAAGTCCGTTGAACGGAAGGGAAGTGCTGTTTGGCATATAAAGAGTATGGACAGCCTTGCTTTTTTGTAGAGCGACGACCTGGGTTCTTAGATATATATATCCTTCAACTTTGCTACCACCCTTATCGTAGGTCAAGTCGACTCGCGTATATTCGCCAGTACGAGCCGATTGATCGGAGCTCCGGATGATGCGGAGGGCAAACCCTTCTGGTTTTGCTTGGGCTTGGGCAGCTTCGAAGAGGCTTTCGAAGGTTTCGTACGTTGTGCAGGGAAGGGTCTTTATGGCTGCAAGAGTTGGTTTGAAAGTCCGACGAAAAATTGGGGTAGCTTATTAGTGTTATAGATGCAATTAATCAGTTAATTCCAATAACAATAGTCAAGCCAACAATAGTCAAGCCTCACACATCGCTCTGGGAACGGCACGCAGCTCGTTACATATCCAAAACAAGTTAGCCCCTATCAGAATACCAAAAGCCCGTCAGAATAACGGATCCTATACGTTGCCTCGACGCCTCAGGCCTTGGCGGAACTACACCAAACTGGGCGAGCTGGTTACAGTATTCTATGATAGCGGCTCAACGCGGTCCACATACATCCAAGCAATGCGTATTTAATCAAGTTTAAGTATTTTGGTCAGCATGGATATTGTGGGGAGAAGCGGGTCATTGATCATCCATTATAGATGATGTAACGACCCAATCCTGAAGCATAAGTATTGTATTGAAGATACTAGCTACAAGGGCGGTCTATACTAGAATCCAAAGGTAAGGAAGGGAAAGAAAAGAGAAAAGTAAAACATGAAAGAGAATAAAGGGTAAATAAACCACTTGTGGGTCATGTGACCCCCATCCAAGCCTGGTCCGTCACAGATGATAGACTCAGGGGACTCAATAGCATACATGTAATAAAAACCTATTACCGCCATAAAACATCAAATGACATCAAATTTTTATACATTAATTCCATGTAAAATTCCATCGGGGCCAGATCGGCCAGGCCGGCCGACCAACTCATGGCTATCTGCTGTCTGGATTCAGCCCTGGGCCCTCATGGCAAAGCTAACCCAGCAACTCGGCACTTCTTGCCTGGGCAAGCCACTCGCCATTCGGAGTTTTTGATGGGCTTTTTGCAGCTACACCGCCTTTGGCTTGAGTCTTCAGCTTCACGGACCACGGAAGGTTTCATAGTAACGATGAACATTGGGACAAGTAAGGAAAGGAAAATACAAAACCTGGAGCAAGATGAAATATATATAGAGACCGCAGGCTGCACATGGGACCCCCAGCGGCGTTGCTACTTCTTGAGGTATCGTGCCATGGTGGTTCTGTTAGGTAGTTCTCAATACACATCTACTAATCCTAAAGAAGCAACGACACTCAAGTGAAGTTTGACAAGCACGTGAGGGTTCAATTAATAGCAAACAAGCTTTGGCGCAAATTTCGACTTTGATTGACCTTTCAGATTTATAAAAATGATCACCTCTCGTTCACTCGAGAGGCAGTATCAACTGGGTTGATGTTTCTTGTTGGATGAACAGGGGTCAAGTAGTACTACTTGTGGGTTGGTCTGTAAATATTGAAGTGATTATTGTTCTCTTAG
>JAHQZX020005461.1:0-22053 GCA_019804575.2 Pseudotulostoma volvatum
GCCTCGGAAAGAAACAGTTGTGGCACCTGCACAATTGCCGGTGACGCTAAAGCCAGAGGCGCCTCGGCTGACACGTAATCCTCGGCTCAGGCTCTTCACAGATGGTATATCGCACCCATAGTGAGTCTTGGTGTCAAGAGCCACATACGTATTATTATTAAGTTACGAAGGAGCTGTTCGGTTGCAATGGAGTTCAGGTTCAACTTGAAGGTGATAATGGGCTGTTCGGTTCAAGCCCCTATTTAAAGATGGAGCCCCGATTTAAAAGCGTCCTGGGGTCTTGGCACTATTTTGAGTTAGAAATCGTTGCCAACTTCAACTTGAAGCTGGGAACTTCCAAGGCCCTGGTTAGTGTTGAAAATAGGCTTAATTAGTGCGAAAATCGGTGGCTCAGAGGGAGAAAACCTGTTCTGGAGAAGAATTTTTAGGCATTCAGTTCGCGCGAGGTTCTGGATAGCTATAATACCCAACGGTCAGATATATTAGTAACATCTTATTAAGCAAGAAAGGTGTAAGGAAACATCATTCATATCACATGAATCATATTATTAACTACACCAACAAGATAATAATTAACGTCCGTTAACACGATAACATTTTTATTTGGAAAAACCCGACTACATCCTAACTATTTGACACTATCATACCATGCCAATCCTTCACTTATATATGATAGCTCTATCAGCTCATCCTTGTAGCTCTAGTCGTGGACCCACCAGAGCTGTAAGGCGTTACCCACAATATAATATGTTGGGCGTATGTATTGATTCCTATAATATACCAGTTCGCCACCTACGCCTACATGGGGAGCCAACAAATAATGCCTCTCATACCGTGAGACTCGGCAAATATCACCCAGACGAGCCACTTTTTTCTAATGGCTTGTTTGTTCACCTGATCCAACTACTGATGATGCATTCTCCTCAGGCCCCGGGCATGACTCTGTGGGAAGTGAACACACCAGCTGAGCGCAATGCTGATGCTTAGCTGAGCAAAGCATAACCCCTCGTTCCAGCAACCAACTTTCTTACCCAAACACAGGCATCATGATACTTTGATTGCTCCTGCTCCTCCTGTTCCAGAACCCTGTTGGCTATCATCACCGCCAGTGTCACCCACTCCGTTAGTTCGAGATCAAGGACTGCACACCTTTAACCCGACGGATTTGGCGGCCAACTTAGTGCAATAAGAAGAGCGCCGAGTTAGGCTGGTGAACAGCCATCTGCAACGCCGTAGCTTGAGGGCCTCTTAGCACAAAGGCCGCCACCATCGGTCATCAACCCTATCACTTCTACTGTGGGGCAGTCAATTGCTATCTGCCAGTAGTCAAGTCAGTCTTTGGAAGGCGATATCTCAACTCGAAGAGACGGAAAGTGCTTCACCCAAACATTCTACACTGTGGGGTGTGCAATATACCGCCCATGATGAACTAGCTCGATGATCTGCTAAGTATCTTCTAGATATTCTACCAGGTTTTTCTTGTTTGTGGCTTATATTCTGTTACCTGAGTTCTCGGATAAGCAGCCTGGGAGTATGCGAACAAAATGTATAGATGACAATAGACTTGGGCTCAATGGGTTATTAGTTGACAGGCACACAGAGAGTATCTGGGACATAATATGCCTCCACTGGGCTTCTCTATAGAGCCGTTAGATTGGCTTGTCAAATATACGGACTTGAGAGATGGAAAGCTGCTAAGCGCTGCGGAGAGGCGTTCTATCTTCCTCTAGATTGTCTGCCAAGGGATCTCCTTTCGGACAAGTGCAGAAGCGTTTCAACATTCCTGAGATATAATACATTGCCTATGTGTGCAGCCAACTCTTATTCCGCACTAGCCATCTACAAAAAAGCCATTGATAAACTTAGTAAACAAAGATTCCAGATCTTCGATGCAGGCCCGGATATCCAGTGAAGACACAAATATTGTAGCTTAAATGTTCGTGTAGAGAATACAGCACTTCATGACTTTACGAGTCGCTACTTCACCGCAATAGAGAGATACTAGTTGTTAAGCTAGATGGGGAAGGTGAAATGAATATAGATAGATGAGAGATGGGGAAGCAATATGATAGTACTACTCCATTAGTTATAGAAAGCCGGTTCTGGATAGCAATTATGGCCTACACTAAAAACTAGCGCGATACTGAAATGGGCAGTTCAGTGGGGCACAGCCAGTTTAGCATCGCGCTAGTTTTTAGTGTGCCATAATTGCTATCATATCAGAATATCCGGAAGACATTCAGCCGATAATTGAGCTAGTCCATCATGGGTGGTATATTTCATGCCCCACAGTGTAGAAGGTTTGAGAGTAGCACTTGCCGTCTTCTTGGGTAGAGATATCACCTTCCCAAAGACTGGCTTGACTACTGGCGGATAGCAATGACTGCCTCACAGTGGAAGAGATGGGGCTGAGGACTGATGGTGGGGCCCTCTGTGTAAGAGACCCTCAAGCTATGGCGTTACAGATAGCTATTCACAAGCCTAACATCTAACTCGGCGCTCTTCATATTGTATTAAGTTGGTGGTGCGCCCCCGCCAACTCCGTCGGGCAATCCTTGATATCGAACCAACAGGGTGGGCGACATGATAGCTAGAAGGGTTCAGGAACCAGAGCAGGAGCAATTAGAGTATCAAAATGCCTGTGTTTGGGTATGAAGGTTGGTTGCCGGAACGATGGGCCACTGCTCAACTAAGCATCAGCACTGCGCTCAGCTGGTATTCATTTCCCATAGAGTCGATCAGGCATCAACAGCTGGATCGGGTGAACAAACATGTCATTAGAATAAATGAGAAAGTGGCTCACCTGAGTTATATTTTGGCCCAAGTCTTACGGCCTTATTTGTTAGCTCTACATCTTGAAGTTGGGACCACTGATTTTTGCACTAATTTCAACTCTAACCAGAAATTCGGATCTTGGCAAAAAACACCCCGATTCGGCTTTACAGTTCAGCACCACAATTTCCAATCTAAAATAGCGCCAAGACTCCAGGCCGTGCTTTTAAATTGGGCCCGTACTGTAGAAAATTGTGATCGCTCGGTGGAGCCGCCAGTGCCAGTGTTCCTGGTCGTCCGACTGGTCTAACTAGGTCAGGCTACTGAGGTCGGGTTAACGAGCGGTTGAACTAGCGATTTTCTAGACTGTAGTCGGATTAGACCGACCATGAATCGTTTGTCTATATTATATAGACACATAAGTTATGTTAAAATAATCGGTATTTTATTAGAGGATCACAAACTGCAGCTCTAATCAGGTAACTCTTTTTTTCTCCGCCTAGCATCGCACGCGTTCATTCGCCTCAATTCCCTCATCAGCAAGCCTATTATGATGATCTGAAATGAGAAATTTGCTGCTTGAGAATACCCGTTCAAACTGCAAGAGAGTGATCGCTTGTAGAGAGGAACTCCTGGAAGACGCCCATGTTCTCCGATGCATGGCCAAAAGCTTCTGGTTGTAAATTAGAGTCCTCTGCTATTTTATCTATATTTAGAGGTCTGCAAGTTCCGAATACGGTCTTTTGCCTTGAGAACCCAATTCCCCTGCTCCAAGTCTTCCCAACCTTACATCGAAATAGCACGCTTTGATGGCAGGATTCGGTTCTAGAGGGGAGGCATTAACCAATGACTCCGAGTTCTAGAATAGCTCTGATCAGCCAACTGCTAAAAGGAATATGAGAGGAAATTAAATAAATCAAGCAGTGTCTCGCCTTTCACCAAACTCTTCATTAATATTCGCTATCTTTAAGAAAGCCTCACGGCGGGGCGGTTTCCAGATATACACCATAACGGCTCAAATCTTCCCAAGGGGGAGGTGATTTTGAGATCTTGCTCTTCTTGCTGCGATTGAGAGTGGCCATCCGTTTCGAATACCCTGGTGTCTTCTCCGAAAAGGAAAGCTTTCACAGCGAGATCAACGATATGGTCAAAAGACGGCGTTGTTTTGGATCTAGATCCGGTCGAACGCCTCCCAGAATCTCCCGTACACAGGTGTCATTTGAGCCAATGTTGTCAAGAACAAAATATCCCAACCGGATCTTGAAGCTCGTAGTACTTGATAACAGGGATAAGTCAATGAGCTATATTCTCACCGGAATGGGTTCCTGTTACTCGTTTGAGTCAAGCAGGCAGTCTCTTGCTTTGTGAAACGGGACACGTGATGAGCAACAACAGCTATCATACCCCTTGAATCCGGAAACGTCCACATATCAAAACTTGAGTGAATCGAACCTTTGCTTAGGAAAAACTCTTTTTTAATCTGGTCCTGTTTCTTGCGATAGTTCTTGATTACCCATGTTCAAATAGTAGTACCACTATTAGGGAAATAAGAAAAAGACACTAGGTGTTTCGTAAAATAGTACACTAGGTCCCGAAAAGCTCCAGATTCAACTTGAGAGATAGATATATATGCATTATTGGAACAGGGTGATGAGAATCTTTTTGAATTCTTCAAGGTCGAATCCACGACCTGAGGGGGTTCTTCGTCTGCGGTTATGGCTGAAGTTTTTTTTTCTCAAGTGCTTTCTAGCATTGTCCCTGTACCTAGGTAGAGTATAGAACCTATTTTTCCTTGTCATTGCAAAGCTTACACACTCAGAATTTTACCGACTTTGGGATCCGATACCCCAAAGCCCGTGATTCCAAATCCAAAATGTTTTGCCTTTCCTGTTGGGAGGCAGGGTAAAAAATTTTCTTGTTTTATTACTACTAGCAATTTTTAGAATTGACTGGGAGACATCCAAAAGAAAAGCTAGCAAAACTTACATTAGAGAAATGTTATATTATATCACGAGGCGTCTAAAGCCTATGTAGATCAATCAATTCAAACAGCCGATCTCAATCCAGAATACACGTACAGTGCGATGCTTTGGTGACCCGAACACGTATTCTAGAGACAGAAGCCTTTAAATAAGTTAAAGTGAAGCGTTTGACGTCTAGGTAGTCTTCAAACCCTTGCCCTTGCCCTTGTTGCGGTGTCTAGGCGCTTATCAGTACTCCTTTGAAATTTTGCCCTACGCGGTAAAAGAGCTAAGAGCGGAACGTACTATAGTTCCGGCGACTAAAACCGACCCGGATATTTTTTTCTGCTTAGTAAGCTGTGTTAGGCTGGAGCTAGAGATTGAGGCCTAAACGATGCGAAATTGTTATATATCCCGAGCTTTTATATGTCTATAGGACTTATAACACTGTTCTCGAAATTCCTCTATCCCATACACCATCCCATCCCTATTGTATGTTTCTCCTCTTGTTGTCTCCTCCGCAACGTTCTTTCATGTGGCTCGAGTGTAATCCTTTCATACTTGCGTCTTACTACCATTTCTCTCTGAACATCGTCAGCTCTCCACCAATCGCTGTGGCCTCCCTCTTCTGCTCCTGTTGCTTCATTATCGTCTGTTGTATCTTCAAAACTCTCGCCATTTGAATTCTCCGCTTCTTCCTCCAATTCTTCAACATGGACACCGCTGTCCCCACAGAACGATCTCGCCCTCATCCACCGCTGGTCTCTGAGCGACACTTATCGCTCTTGTTCTTTGATTCTCCATACCCTGTTTCACTAGCTTCCCACTGTTGATGCTAGCTGTAACTGCTATTTTTCACCGTGCCATTCTGATGCACTGATTCAGTGCTGAGAGAGTACAATGTAAGGTGTAATAATAATAATAAATTGCTTCACCGATCGGCCTCTTGGCCACCCGGTCCATCTATCTGTGTCTTATATACATCCCTATAGGCTCCGCTCTTGGGTTTCCGGTGTCCCTCCTACCATCAGCCAAGCCGACGCTTGGCTCTGTCACCCGATCAGCTCGTTCGCGAGCCTAAATTGATCTAATCTTCCACTCCTCAACCAGTTGCCGAAAGTCTAGCCCGCAGTTCATTCGTATCCCTTCTCTCATCCCTTGGTACCTGGGGCAGTGGATTATGACGTGCCTCGGGGTCTCCCTTTCGTAACCGCAAGGACACACCGTGCTCGTCACCTCCGGCACTCCTGCTCTGTGTAAAAAGTCGGCAAGGCCAATCTTTCCCGTGCACACCTGAGTGTATATGGAGCTTTCGGCCTTGTGGAGGCCCTCGTGCAACCTCAGGACCTCTTTGCTTGGGGGCTACGGGAAAGCCTCTGCTGGGTAATGTAAGGTGTATGGAATCATAAGGCATGAAGTTTACACAGCTGGGAACGAGAAGAGAGGGAAGACGAGAGCCTGCAAACTGCATTTTGGATCACTGGATCACTTCAATCCCTTAGCTTATATACTTAACAGAATAGCAAGATACATGTAAAAGAGGGCCGGCTTGACTAATTGAAAGCTAATTTTATTAAAAAAAGGACCTTCTTGGCGTGAAATTAGGACTGGGAGTGGGTCCCGGGACCAAAAGGCACGTGATTACACCCAACGTGGGGGTGGCTTGGTGTGGACATTTTGGGTGGCTTACATACAAACTTGTCTAACTTCCAGAGGCTATAACAATGCAACCACCTCCCTCCTAAAAAATCTAATACCTAGAAAATGTAGTATAGCCTCTAAACTAGAGGTTCTAGGTCCTAGAATTGAATACCATGTGGTCGTGGTGAAGTTATAAGAGTTGGTGGTTGATGTGTTTTCACTCGGATTTGGGGTCGGTTTTAGTCGCCGGAACTGTAGGCCGCCGTCTACCAAGGTAGGTCGGACGCACACCGCCCCATGACTGCCGGTCTTCAATTTTCAACAAATAAAGTCGGGTCATTCTGCCATCTGAAGGTTCAACACTTTTCTGGCAAAATTTCATTCGCCCGACCTGACGTCAAATGGTTAGGTTGTGAGGAACTCAACTTATTAAATGTGCTACATCGCGGGAGATATCTGGTAGCGGATCACATTGGTTTTTTCAAGTCTTACGTAGGTTTGTGATACACTAACCCAAGACACACGACGATCTCTACATATATCACCAACGATAAGAGATTGAGAAGCAGAAAGAGAAGTTCGAAACAAAATTAATAGTACATAATACAGAGAAGGAAGATGACACGGGCGGTTTTCCAGTCATTTACTGGTTCAGACCCTGATGTTGCATGTCTCAATCTAAACCGTTTGCTGGCGCGACTGGAACAGAATCTCTTGTCGCCGTTTGCAGACCTTAAGCTGCTCCAAGAGTCGCGGTATCATCGAGCTCGAGTTGGGGCCGTATGTCCTCATCGCCTTCATTCGTTGTCTTTTCTGATTTTTCTTTGAGAGGGTTAAGCTCATGTGAATACGACGATGTCCGCACAGAATATAGATTATGCTCGCAACCTCCAAGAACAGTTCGAACGATCGCTTCAGGAGCTAAAGTCGCCCGAGCGCCGGCATGATCGCCAGATCGACTTGACACGAAAGCGACAGACACTGAATCTCTTAAAGGCGCGACTCGACGCGATTGCAGCCGAGGCGGAAGCACAGCCTGAAGTTCTGTCGCAAGAAGAGGAAAAGGAAACCCAGGAAGAAGAACGAGAGATAGTGATGGAAATCGAAGATGAGGACGAAGAGGAAAGTGAGCCCTTAGTTACCCCTTCGACAACGGAAGGTTCACATGACGGATATTGGGGCAGGCAAGGCGAGGGAGACGATGGATCATTGCACCGGGTGAATCCAAGGATAGAGGCCGAGACGGCCGAAGACAAGGAAGTGGAAGACAAACAGCATTTGAATCTTGGTTTTACAGCAACAGCAACCATTCCCCCCTCTACGAGCTCGACGTCGACGTTGCGATATCGCCATGATCACCGAGTCCCTCCCCCTGCAAAAGCAGCGGCGACAACAACAGCAACAGCAACAAGTATGCCTACGCGATCCGCCTCTCCAACAACTACATTACTATTTCCACATAATACCAAGGCGACACCGCCACAATTACCATCGTTACCTCAACCCCCGACAATGCAAGCGGCGATCAGCACCGAATCCACCCTTTCCGCACATCGTCAAGAGCAAGAGACACTCACAGACTCCCTCCTGACGCTTGCAACTCAATTAAAGACCTCCTCACAGGCGTTCCAATCCTCCCTTAAAGCTGAGAAGGCCGTGTTGTCACGGGCCGGCGAAGGGCTCGACCAGAACCTGACAGGCATGGATGCGGCTGGCAAGCGGATGGGCATGTTGCGACGTATGACGGAAGGAAGAGGCTGGTGGGGAAGGGTGTTGATGTACGTCTGGATTTTTGCACTCTGGTTCATAGCTTTGGGAATCGTCTTTCTAGGTCCGAAACTACGGTTTTGAATTGAAGAAAGCCCTTTTTTTTTGTTTTCATATAAGAACAGACAAAGGGAGAGGTGCGAAGGTATCCTGAAGTGAAAATGGTCTATCCCACTCTTCCCTTTCTGTCCCGAGAAAGCCAATAATGATGACACGAGTAACGATCTACAAAAATATTGCTGTTCAGCCGCTTGACTACTCGAAAGTGATGAAACTTGTGTTAGCTAAACGAAACTCATGGCATTCCAAGTAAATACTGAGCTAGAACCCGGACCCGATACGTGTTAGATTATAGTAGTTATAGAGTGCGGTTCGTCATTCGACTCGGAAACCACTTTATCAAAGCTAACACCCGTAAGAAAAAAAAATCGGCAAGAACAGTGATCTCCGGACGGATCTGACAGTTATCTCAAAGATACTTTTATAGGATGCTTTAGATTAATTATTGGTATGGCATCACATAATAAAGGGCATGAGCCGAGATGTACTGTCATTCTCCTATGTCCATAGCCCGTGTGCCGTCATTGCCTTCTAGCCGGAACAGAACAAAGGAAAAGAGAAACAGAGTGATAAAGAAAAGAAGCAACAATGACATAAGACTACACGTAACAAGCAGCGTCGAGCGCCAAGCGGCATGGGGATGTCCCGCTATCAAAACAAAGACGAAATAGAAATGAAAATGAGAGCTGATGCCAGAAGACCCAAAAAGCTGATGGTGGTCATAGGACAGTAAATCACGAAATGACACGCACAAGAGGTCAGATTATCAGGCGCAAAGGCCCTGAAAGGACTGTAAGACATATTCATGGTCGCGGGAGATAAAATTGTCAGCTCCATGAAACGACTAAGATCCCATGCAGATAAGAATGACGCCAGTGAGTAGCTCAACGCCGGTCGGCCGATTTCGATGAAGGAGAATAAAATAAGGTATCGAGGGGAAAAAAAAGGAGGAAGGAGACAAATGGGCATCAAGAGATGGAGAAGTAGTAGACAATCCTAACAAGATCGCATATTCAACGCTCTAAACCTTCACGTATTCCTAAATCTAGCCGAATAGAGACCCGAATAGAAATTCATTATATTAGGCCGCACATCCGGAGATTTTCTTGGATAATGATATCTAGATATACAAGATCAGCGTCTGTTCCTTAGGGGCGTAGATGGTTTATCCGGGAGCTACACAGAGATAACGTACCATTGACAGCAGCCATGACAAACCGGATTTGACTGGTATCAGTGGCGCAAGTAAAATGAGTATAAATTTGCTTCTGTTCAGCCTGGTTGAGGGAGACGAAGCGGTTTAAGATGTAGTCACACGCAGCGGCGTAGTCGGCACCACCCTCATAGTCAGGAAAATAGTTCTTCATCGGGCTAACGGGAAGCTTCTCCTTGAAGCGGTCGATTTTGTTGAGGAAAAGGATGATGGAGGTCTTGATAAACCATCGCGAATTGCAGATGGAATCGAAGAGAGTTAGGGCCTCTTGCATGCGGTTGACTGTCTCATCTTCGAAAAGGAGCTGATCGTATTCTGATATGGCAACCAAGAACAGAATTGTTGTGACATTCTCGAAACAGTGAATCCACTTCTTGCGTTCTGAACGCTGGCCCCCAACATCAAACATCCGATACGTCAGGTCGCCAATGATGAAAGTCGTTTCAGTGATACCTGTAGTCTTAACACGGGAGCGTAGGACATCCTGATCACTGGGTAGGTAGTCGGGCTGTGCGATACGTTGAATCGAATCGAAGTAGCTACGAGAGATGTCAGATTTTGCGGGTAATGTTAGAAATTCAGATATGGCCGGTGAAGCATGATCCTCAAATGATTGCTGACGATTGTTCACAAGGTTGTCCACTCACTATTTCGCAGAGTCATTAAGCTGGTACTCACGGGACCTCCTAAAGCATTCTTGGACACCAGCATCACGCCACAAGGCCTCGATTGCCACACCAACCTCCGAAGGGAGACTATCACCTTCTATTTGGCCTGGCTGCACAAAGATTGTTTGCACATGGTACTCCGCCCGAGGATCCTCAAGTGGTAGTTCCAGCGACTCCATCGCTTCAAGAATGACACGCATGGACTGTACAGTGTTGCTGTAAATAATTTCTTTGAATGATTCTCGTTCATCACGGGAATATCCACCCTCATGAATGAGCTTCATCTGTTTTAGAATCGTTGATTTCCCGGACTCTCCAGCACCTGGTGTCGCTAAGTTAACACGAAGTACAGGATCTAGAATGAGTGCAGAGTGACCCTCACCAAGTAGCAGCATCTTAATCTCGTTCCTCTGCATCATCTTATCCCGTTTGAGCTGATTTTCAATCTCCTCATTCCGGGCCCTGCCCTCCTTATCCTCAGTGCTCATCCCGCAACCCATCTTGGCCGATGTGTTGAGAACGCGAAAACCTTCTGAGAAGCAAATCAAGATAGGCACTACAAGGTGAAGGAAGAGTTAGTGACAGAGATTACACCGTAGATAGGGCTGTAACTGGTGAACCAGAGCCATGCAGCTCTACAGCGAATGTAAGAGCAACTTTTTCGACGTTGGAGTGTTTAGATGGGTAACACATGGCCTGACTAGGGAAAGGCTTCAAGAGAGACAAGGACAAAATGAATCGAGAGTACATGGTATTTTCAATGGATATGCGACATCTACTCACCTTAATCACTAACACAGTTGGCTTTTCAAGCAGCGTGGTGGGAAACACAGCTGATTCGCAGCCTTGGCGCCACCAGATGTGACAAACGGTTATCCCAAATTAAAGGAATAAAAGGGAGGCGGGAAAGGCGCCAAAGGACAATAGAAGATCGAACACAGAGGCGGAAACGAAGAAAAAGAATGAAATGAGACGAATCCGAAAGGGTGCAAGTTGCCTTCCCCGGAGTGAGAACATGAGATGGAAGATCAAGCCAGCAACGAAAGTGAAGGAATGTTTGGCAAGGAAAGGGGTGGGGACGAATTTTCATTAGTCAGCAGGGGATGGAGATGCGAGTTAACGACGGAGTTGAGTTGTGTTTGAGTCGAGTCGGAGTTTGACCAGGGCCCTAGTCGAGTAGTCAAATTGAAGATGGATTAAAGGTTGGTTCAGCTGCGGGTTAGCCTGTTTTTGGTTCGCCGCCTTGTTGGCTTTTACTCACGGGAGTGCTAATAATAATAATAATAATATGTATCATGTATGTTATGTATGTGTTATGTATGTAAAATAATGATAATAATATAATTGTAGCACTAACTTATATAGAGTATATATGTCCATACCTATAACTCATCATAGACACAGATTCGATATTATACTATACTAGATCCTGGACAGAACTGGAAGAATAAACTGAGAGAACTCCAACAATATATTTGTTAATAATGATAATAGCGATATAGATAGATGATCCTGTGGAACAAGTGGTAGATATATACTGCGTACTATGTAACTAAATGGATGTACATGTACCGTACATGCACACATATGTAGGTATGATACATCAGACGGGGATGTTTAGTTATCACGTGATCCATGCCGTTCATTCGTCGAAGAAAAATTTTTTCATATCAGAATCGGAATTTAAATAGTAATCTTTATTCTAGAGTAAAAGTTAATCGAACCATGCATATCATACTATAATAACATCAAGAGATTCGTCGTGGTGCTTTTTTAAAGTTATAGTTATAAGGAAGTGCTCCAAAGCTACTTCAGTATATAGAAACACAGTCGGATGTAGCTGATCAGCAAACAAAGGTTGGGTTGAAAGTAGTCTCCTCAGTCCTCAGGCCCGATCGCGTTGGAAGGCAGCTAGGACAGTATTATTATTATTATCGCAATGGTGATGCCTAGTATGCCATTTATCCATGGCCTTCTTGATGTTCAACGTCTACTACGTATAGAACACTGGATAGAATTTCAATATACTCCGAATCCCTTTGCTTTTTCTTCGTGCCTCCTGACAATGCACCTAGACGCTGCAGCCCCGCTTAAGGCGAAGTGGTTTTGTGGCCAATAATAAGCATATCCCACTACCTTCCTGGAGGCTCCCTATTCACCGTTGGAAGCTGGGTTCATTGGCGGAGGGGCCTTTGGGTCTTTGGGCCTTTTGGTAGAAGACGGGACGGCCGGGAAGGGAGCAACTAAGTAAAATAAAGTGGCGGATGTATGAATGCAGTTCATTCGCTAGTTTTACTTTAGGGGGCGGGCCAGGCGATTGTCCTTGGATGGGCGGGGTGGCTGATTCGAACGTCCGGGATGATACTAACCGTATCCGGGCTGAAAAGCATATATACCGTGACCAAGCTACTGCGATCCTTCCAGAAGTATATAATAAAGAAACAGTTTGGGGGTTCGGCGATGTACCGATACTTATAGTGTACCCTCTATTCTTCCATCTTCCATTCTTTGTGACTAGGTTATGAGACTGTTCACGGTACGGGTGGTTACCTATGTCATCGTCAAATTCAAATCACTCGGCAAACCCCTCCCGACGGTCCAATAACTATCATCAAATCATATCGGCAAAACGATGAGCCTGCCGATCGATTCGTCGACAGTATGATCCCGTTAATGCGACTACTACATGTAGCGAGTACGAAGAGTATGAATGTATTCATGTACATCGTGTTTACTCGACCAAAAAATTTTTACCCGTTCTATAATATCATTAGGACGGGAAGACCTCGTATCATTAAACTACGAGCAAATTATGGCTCCTTCTGTTGTTTCTTTTCGTTTACTGCAACGTCTTCAATACATTCTAGAATTCAAATTTATATTCCCCGATACCGTATACACACGCGAAAGCACTGTTCAGCCTTTCCTTGAATCCAAAACACAAGCTTCGCAGCGTCTTTTATGCAATCAAGCTGCTATCCTGGAAGATTTCTGATTCTCAATAATAGCAGTGATGGTGAAACACTAACTGATCTCGCGATCAACTTAAGGAGGACCATCTCTTCGGGTACTTTGAGAGTTCAGTCATTATCACCGATAACAAGAATCCAAACTGCTTCGCAAGTGATTGCGTACTTGGTATCCAGCTGGTGTCTGAGAATAGGTAACCAGACACTGACTATCATATGATAGGAACACACGTGAAAATTCTGGGCCTAAACCCCAAGTCGATTACACCATCTAAACCACGAAGAGTCGCAGGGAACATGGGGAGACATTCCCTCAATGTTTTTTCTTAGATGAGGGGATGGATTTTTCTTTTACAAACCCTCTTTGTCTTTATCTTTACACCGCTGGTGTCCTACGCGCAATGTCCGGTGACAAAAGGATGTGGGTGGAAAGGTGTCAATAGGTTGCTGTTCTCTGCGTGTAACCAAATCGGTTTTCTAGCTGAAGGGAGTCTTCTCTCGATCGGTGTTCCCTAAGAACTCTATACCAAACCTATTATCAAAGTAGCAGGAGAGTGAATGAACTCCTTCACAGTGAGAGGTAAAAAGTTGCAGAACTACGCTGTTCCCACATTCCGCTTTCGCGACGAGAACTCCATCCACCTTCAGAACTAGAGGTGACAATACTACCGATGCAGCTCTTTTAGACTTCCCTTGAAATCCAAACACAAGCTCCACTGCCTCTTTATATAATTAAAAACCCACGACGATTATTCTGGCGAATTTTCTGCTGTGAGTTCATAAGTGTGGAGCCCGCCTTTGTCCTGGTCCCAGTGGCGCTCTCCCTGGACTCAGATCCAAGCAGGATTAACTCCAGACCCTAAATGTAACGGACTTTCATTCTTTTAAATCCCATTTCTGTGAGGGATCGGTGTTAATATCCTCTCTATATCATAAGATCCTCCAAGACTAGATTTCGGGGGTCCTAGCTATAAGACCTTGTATAAGGCATAAGACTCATAAGAGCCTCCACAAACAGCCCTTATTAGGCTGAGGAAGATAGGCTTTTTCTGGTTCTGCAATATAAAAGGAGCTCCTAGCCGGCTCACAGTTGTACCTTTTGATGTTTGGGGGAACCTTAGAATACAACATATATATAAATTACTATAATGTAGCTGGAATTCGCGCTTTTCTTTAACACTTCTGAGGACGTCTGAAAGACCAAATTCTGGATCAAATCTACCACCGACTTTGACCTTTAACTTGGCACGTCAAGCTTGGAGCGAATTGCTTTCACGGCGCGTCTCATCGAATGACTCTACTTTCCCAAATGGCTGGAGAAGTTCTGTCATCCCGCTATATAAAGTCAATCATCTCGTTCGCGTTTCGAAGGCCATAGTCATGTCATAAATCCAGGCTTTTATAAGCTTATCATTGAATGAATGTATTGTCGTAGATCGCTCAAAGTCAAGCTTTCACTCAAGGATTTTAATTTCTAGTCAACTACCCTAGATTTTGGGTCGGATACATATCGGAACACGGGTAGTATGCATACAGCCAGGTCACACATGTAACTAACAACTTACTGAAAGCATGAGGTCCAAGTTATAAGTAGATGTGACTCGCTCATGCCCGGGCACCTGATGGTGTGTCAAGATGCGCTAGAGCGGAGCTTTCCAATCATCCTGATGCATGCATTTGTAGAGCCTATTTTGCGGGATCTGGCTGTGGAGGTTCAAATTTTCTACATATTAAAAGAGGCTATGTATGGCCCTTGACCGCTTTTATTAGCCTTTTAGGTTTGTTGGGCAAAGGGACCCATGGCGGAGTTGTCAAGATTCCTTTCGCCTACTATTATATGATATGCTATGATACTCGATTGATTTACTACTGTTATTTTATTTTTATATTATACATACTACATGTAGTCAGTGTCAAGGGTCAATAAATCAGAGTGACAGGATGACCATTGATACTTTAGGTACGCTCCTTGATATCATTATTTCCACCTATCACAGGTTGAGCTTGCTGGAAGAGTAGCTTTTAATTGGCCAGATACCGCAAGGACAGTCAGAATATCCATGTCTATCTCATGGCACAGTTACTCAGAGGTATTAAATTATGACAATACTGTAAAGGATTTATTCCTTAATGATTCTGTTTGTTCCCCTACTCCCATTTTCGACTATCTTTTAAAGATTTGAGGGGCCTATCGCATAAATAATGGCCCACGAAATGTCATACATGGGCCCTCGGGGTGAGTAATACTACCCAACCTATGTCGAATCCTAGCTCGTCTGCCGCATCTGACATTGTCTCGTAAACCAGCTTTCAATCATGAGCAAAGTCGCGACGCAGAGGAGGAGTATGACCGTCTTCGAAATCTTGCCAGGCTGGAGGCAGCGAAGCGCGCATCGTGTTTCGAGAGGGTAGTACCCGTTCCATCTGAGGAATAATTTCCCTTCCTACGCCGCCGTCTACAGTGCATATGCGCCAGCTGATCGAAACCAATCGTTATTGGGAAACACAGTCTCGAGAAGCCTACCAGAACGGTGATGGTGCGCTAGCGAAGAAGCTGTCGGATGAGGGCAAGGAGCATGGTCTGAAGATGGAGCAGTATAACCAGCAAGCGTCCCAATTCATTTTTCGCGAGAATAATGCCAATGAACGCGTTCCTCCTGATACTATCGACCTACACGGGCAATTTGTAGAGGAGGCGGAGGAGATTCTGGAACAGCGAATCAAATATGCACGCGAACATGGACAGACACATTTACATGTGTGCGTTGCTCCTTGAATTTCTTGAAGTGGTGCTAGGCTTGGGCCTGTTGCTAAAATCGCCTGTCACGATAGTATCGTCGGCAGAGGAAATCACTCTGTCAACCACGTCCAGAAGCTCAAACCTCGGGTTGAGCAGGTGTGCCGCGAGCTAGGCCTGCAATATGTCACCGAAGAGAACGCTGGCCGGATATATGTCAACCTGACGGGTGCACCTGCTGTGCCCCCACCCGAGCAGCAACAACCGGTCCAACAACAACAACAAGATGATGCGGGACAGCTCGTCAGAACACTCCTACCGAGGCTTATTCGAAAACTCGAGGAAGTGTGCTGCGTGATCATGTAACAGAGTATATACCTATGATAGGTGCTTTCATATGTGCACTACTTTGGGATCTATCATGTCTTGTTGTTATGAAAACTATGCGATAATAATTTATTCAGGATAGCTGTCTGATTCCTTCCTTTTCTTTTCAACTTTTATATTTGTCACTTCTAAGATTAAGCGCTAGTGGTAAAAAGGCTATTTAAAAAACCATTGCCGGTGTGAAAATATGTGCAAGGATCATTCTCCGGGTAGGCCTATATATGTATCAAGTTAGATCCCCTTAAATTTCCCTGTTTACAAGAAGAGCTTCTACACGATCAGAATCTATCACTCCAGCATGCAAATCCCAAGGGCAGTTCTTTTTGGATCTCATGATATTGCTCTTCAGTATCAGCATAGAATATGCGAACCCGAGTTCCTTCATAGATGAAATATGTAGATCAAGAAAAGCAAGTCTATGCATATGAACATATTGAAGCGGACTAGTAAAGCGACATCGACCCTTAAGATTCTCCTCATTTCCTATACAAGGTTGAATCATTGATTACTACGTAAATATTGATTGAAACGTCACGGATGCCCATTTCCTTGCTTGGTTATCAGGTTTATATGATATATGACGAATCTGAAGGTAATACACTTTAATTTACAGTTGTATCCCTTTTTCCCTTTTGCTCTCTTGGCGCGGGTTGAAATCTTTTTTAACCCGAGTCATGGCGGAACGATGTCACTTTATCAATACCAAAGCCTTTTTTTTTTAAGCTACATGTATGTGGAGCTTTAGGAATGCTTGACTCTTGTCGATAACTGCAGATCAGTGCATCTCTGAGGCTGGAGTCTTATCTAGGCTCCAACAATACTAAGACAAGATTCGCAGCTGCAGTATATCATATATGCATATCAATACCCGTCATCATCGAGCCACCCTTGCCCGAATTCCAAGAGCTGAGACTGGTTAGTTGCCGCATGTCATCTCAGAAGTTTCAGGTTGGCATAGCCACCTGGGGAGGAGTACCACTCCTCCCAATCTTTCAACATGGCTTCGTGCCCAGCATCTATCGGAGCTGATCATGCATGACCATGACTCTCTGCGACATTGAGGCTGGGTAGTCAACCCAATCACACAAAGTGAACGACAGAGCTAGAAATGTCTCGTTCCGTAGAGTCCTTCAACTCTACCTCTATCAACCATATTCCTTGTCATATATTCTACATTATGCAGCACAGATTCCAATCATGGGTTCACCGCCAACAAAGTATCTGCATCGTTGATCATGCACGACACACTTAATATTAGATAAGGTCTGCCTGCTTTTAGACTGTTCCACTGCAGAAATGTATATGGTGACAGATCTCGGGGATAAGGTACTCAGTACGTACATTTCGCCTAAACCTCTGTTTCACTAGTGAAGTTATCCAATAAGAGGATATTACCTCTTTAAGACTGAGAGTCACATCATAAGGGCCCTAAGTAGATAACGGCGCTGGTTGATATGAAATTAGCTGAAGTTTTTGGCCCGCTCCCGGAATCGTTACAGCACTAGGCTAATGGTAGGTAAAAATTATTATTTTTTGATTAACAGGAAGGGTCTGCACCGAATCTGACTGCACATGTTGAAAGAAACCCGTATGGCCAAAGTTAGCAGGAGCACTGGGGCTCAGCCCTGCCCTCCCTGCATCGGCTGACTGCAGAAGTTGAAACGGCCATAGACCAAACGCCCCAACCAAGAATCTACTACCAGTACTTGCAAGGCTCCTGCACTGACCGCAGAAGTTGAAGAGACCATATGACCAAAGCACCCCATCTTTTCGGTAATTATCCTCTTCTATCAGGTAATAATGTCATTATATCCTGCTACTACTATTTTCTCGATAATTATGGAAATAATAACAGCTGACCACTTGTACACGAGCACATGTCACATTTATACATACAACCTTATGCTTTCCCATTCTCTATCCATACTATCCTAAGCCGGCACCCGCGGCCGGGCGTAGTGTCAAGCTGCAGCTAACCGATCGTAAGTGGTTGCAAAGGATGAATGTTGCGAGTAGTAGTTTAATTCATCTCTAAGGAATCAAGCCATTTCCTACCCATTCAACGATTTGGAACGGCCAAGCAGTGCTAACTTCGTAATAGGATGCCGGAGGTTCCACCTAAGGTCGGGGGGGCATGGCCAATGGTTTGCTCTGGTTACACTCAGCACACGCCTCGTCATTTGCATCTCACCTCGCTTTCTCGGCTTTAGGTATTATTCTTAAACGTTTTGGCGGTCAAAGCATAACATTAATATTGCAAGGGTCCGCTGAAACAAGCACCATGACCCCCTTATTCTTAGTGAGAGACCGACACTCGAACGGGATACTTTTTCCGCATTGGTTGATGCACCACATCGCACAGAGTAGAGATTACCTCCACTCAAGCTTCTTAGAGTCTATCGATTTTAATACTATTTAGTTGTTATCACTATGCCTGATTATTTAAAGTAAAAACACGTATTTGGAAGGTGTTGGCCCACAAACGAAGCCATCCGAATGCCTTGGATGGCCTGGAAGTAATTCGGAGTTGCAAGCTCAAAAGATTTAAGCGCTGAGGGCAAGTTTATCCCGTCGATCGTAACCTAACCTAGGTTTACCGGGGTCTTCTCGGTAGTGCCAGCTACAGAAATTTCATTATGGGAGGGGACTTGGCAACCTGTACAATGGCGTCTTCATACTGCAGGAGAAGATGCGGCGTCTGTTGCACAAGGAGCAGGCGTTCAGCTCTGAGCGATAAGTTGCCCTCGGCATGATACGAATACGACCGAAATCAGTATTGCCCTGGGCCCCTCTCCCTTTTGGGCACCGTTTACCAAACAACGCAAGGAGGCGGGTCCGAATATCTAGCCGATCGGCAGCCGTGTTTGGTTTCCAGCCGCGGATCGCCCTGCCGATTAATTAAGCAGCTGGAGGCTCCTTTCTGCGGCCTGAATTAACTCACTTCGTATGAGGTCCGGGGCTAAACCTTGCCTTCGATAAAGCGCGGTCCTGTAGAGATTAGCCTTAACTCGTCTTTGGTCGCAACTAATGATATGGGTGATCAGAAAGTGATAAAGAATCATCATTAGTCCGAAGGAGGTCGCCAAATCGACCATTTCTTTTCGCAGCCCACCGCTAGCACAAGTAGTTTTGACGTTGTCATCCGACAGATCATTGCTTAGAGAGCAACATGGCGGTGTCGAAAATATAGTGCTTCTGACATGCGACAGTGCAGTCGGGACATTTCCCCGTAATCCCACAATAGTGTGGTAGTCACCGTGTTCTCGAGCATATCTCTTGCTATGATACCAGAAATATTTGATGTGATTGAGCTCGAAGTTAAATTTCGGGTTAGAAGAGAATTCGGTAGTGATGGGCTTCAATCAGCTCCTCAATTTCACGCTTCTGCGCCATAAAGTTGAGCTGTAAGATCGGGTTGTACAGTCAGTAGCCGCGACAATCTAGAGGAATGAATTAGTATTTGAGCTTTCGCACCGTATTTCGGGGGCACCATCACACTCTTCACTGCCATTCTCTTGCCTTTTTTTTGCATTGCGCACAGACTTGTTTAGAGATACATGTGTAAGATCTTTTTCGACGCTCGCAGTTGTCACACTTTCGCTTTGAATTGCAAGTGCCACTGTGGGTCTCTGGCTGTTGACCAATTCCCACTCCTAGTGCCTTTGATGCAGTTTTTGCGTTTCTCCAATTGCTGACAAGCCTCACAACGGGGGCTTAAGGCATTCGAGCCGCTAGCTGGGCTGCTCGGTTGCTGTAACGGTGGAGAATTGAATCATAGGTACTATAGAGATGGTGTAATGACCCAATCCCGAAGCAATAAGTATTGAATTGATAATACTAGCTACAGGGCCGTCTGTACTAGAATTCAAAGAAAGGGAAGAAGAAAAACAGAACACCACCCGAGCTAGTCCATCACAGATGGTAGTAACAAACACAAATACAGGTCTGAAATAACGACACTCGGAAGTTTAGAATCTCTTAACTAGATTCTGTATTATTGCCGTTACAGAGTATTACAATTACAATATACGTGTTAGTCAGCAAATCCGAATGAGTCGGCACGTTGATTTTTGATTTTTGATGTCTGCCACCATCTTAGTCTCAGATCAGCCCGGAGTCGCGGCTGGGATGTTGTTGCTCGATTCCCTCCAGGGCATCGCGCTAAGCGATTGTGGGGCATGTCGCTTAGCCGGAGGCAAGCTTACTGCCTAGCCGATTATTACTACTAGTATTATGTAGGCGAGAAGGATTGATGAGGGTTCTCTATCACGATGACATCCAGCTACAGGATAGCCTATCGCAATAATGCCCAGGTTCAATTTGTCCGGTAGTCCGTCTTGCTTTCGGTCTAATAAAGCACCTTTCCTTGCTGCGTCTTCTTCGATAACCTGGGAGGGACACTTTCCTTTTGTCTACTATGTTTGGACGCTCGCCGAGCCGGGACGCGAGGCGAGCCAGGAAATCAACACTTGGCACTTTGCAAATGCTTTTATCAATCAATACAACGTATTTTAAATTTTAAATTGTACAAATTTATTCTTTGGGGTATGCTCTATATATTTCATCTTGAATATTTTAATTAGAACATGTTGGGGTCTGTTTATTTGCGTGAGAAGCTTTGCATTCGAGAATGGCTGGCCAGGACCATTTGTTGATGCTATTTGGCACTGGTTTCACGGGGTTTGCTCTAGCAGTCGTTCTGTTTACAGGCGATGAAAAATTTTTTCAGCGAGCCAGGTCACCACCGTACTATCAAAGAGCAAATTTAAAACTAGTGCCAAACAGCATCAACAACAACCTACAATCAGTTAGCCTCCCACATTCAAAATAAAGGGAATTAATGAATATTTGGTTTTTTTGACCTTTTTAGCATTGAAAACCCTTGTTTTTACTTAGAGAGCCGGGACTGGCAAGTTAATGGCCATGATGAGCCATTCTTGAATGCAAAATTTCTCATGCAAATAAACAGACCCCAACATGCTGGTAGCTATGTATCTGCGCAAGAAGCTTAGCTTTCGGTTATGGCTCGTGATAATCATTAACTTATCCTGGGTCTCTAGGCAGAAAGCATGGGGTTTCAATGCTAAAAGATGGTGAAAAATATTGCCAGTCAAACCGCTCCACTCCAACTGAACCTACAGAGAATGGAAAATGTATTGACACCAGTAATTATTTATACTAGAGTATATATTATTATTAATCCTGATCTTTATTAGGACATGTTCTACATGTATGTCCTTTAGTACCACATACAGAGCATGTTGGTGGCCGTCTGGCGCGATGTAGTTTAGGCTCTATATAGGGGTTCAGAATCGCTTTCGTCATCGTTAAGGCTAAGGCAGAGAAGTGATAAGGAAAGGGTTTCCCTCAGTACTTAGATTAGTCTCTCTTGCGGCCTCTTCAGCCTTTTGTCGTACACTCTTTTTGGCTGTGGCCTCTTCCTTCGCCACATTTCTTTCCTCCTCCTCTTGGTGGATTTTATGCACATAGGCAAGAGTAATAACTCTCCCACTGCAACGAAGAATATTCCTCCTCTACTTCTTCTCTTTTTTCGCCCTATTTTCTTTCCAAAGTCCCTTATTTTTTTGCAAGACAGCAAACTTCGTACTAAGATGAGAAACCCCATGAGATACCTTTTGAGAGAGTTGTCGGGTGGGGCTTGAACTCTCAATAGCATGTTCCTCAAGATGCTTTTCGAGCCGACAACAGTAGTCAAAAAGCTGAGCATAGTCTCCGGGAGTTTTAAAACTGGTGGATGTCAACGGTCGATCAGTCTGCTCTTCCGGGGTTTCAGGCCGTGTTGAGATCCTCCTTTGAGGGAATCAACTTTGCTAAAACCGTAGATGGGTTGTGTGGGATTATACCCGATTGTGCGAAT
>JAHQZX020005462.1:0-22007 GCA_019804575.2 Pseudotulostoma volvatum
CATTCACCTGTATATTTAGTTCAGTCAGGGGTTCGTTCCTGATCTGTATCATACAATACACATCCATCACCTTCACAATATGTGTAAAATCACGTGGGTGGTCGCCTTCTGGATTCGTTTTGTTGCCTAACGAATAGGGATCAGACTAGATGATGTCATTGATACCTGAAAACCCAAGCGCTAACGAACGATATGACTAACCGAAAACGGAATGGTTAAAAGTTGGTGGTGACGTCAAGATTATTATTTGTTTCATAGGATGCCTGTCTTGGCTACAACTACTTCATACTTATGTACTCTCAGGTTAATTTTCTATACTACTCTCTATTTGGCCATGCTAACTTCAAGTGGCCTTTCAGTTTCTTTCCGACAGGTTCGGTTCCAAACGGTTGCTTGGTCAGTCCGTCCCATTTTTGCGCATATTCCCAGTGGTTCCGTAAAGCGGTTCAGCGTCTCTGCAGCGAGAGCTGATGATGTTCCGAAAGGGATCCAATTGACGGCTGCCGGGTACCCACACATTAAGAGAAATCCTAGCTTTGCACAGGTAACAGAGGATCATGTTCAGTTCTTCAAGCAGCTGCTGAGGACTGATTCCGCGGTGATCAATGGCATTACCACCGATGCCACAGATGACCTCGTCCCCTTCAACTGCGATTGGATGCGAAAATACTGCGGACAGACGCGACTAGTTCTGAAACCCCAGAACACGGAGGAAGTTAGCCGACTACTGAAATACTGCAATGATCACAAACTGGCGGTCGTGCCACAAGGCGGTAATACGGGATTGGTTGGAGGATCGGTGTCAGTGTTTGACGAGGTGGTTGTTCATACATCACGGATGAATAAGATTCACTCCTTCGATGAAGAATCCGGTGTTCTTATCGCAGACGCGGGCGTAATTCTGGAGGTAGCGGATCAATACTTGGCTGAAAGAGGTCATCTGTTTCCGTTAGACCTCGGCGCAAAAGGATCATGTCACCTCGGAGGCAATGTGGCAACGAATGCAGGGGGACTACGTCTGCTCCGTTATGGCAGCCTCCACGGGAATATACTGGGCCTTGAAGCTGTCTTGCCAGACGGAACTATCGTCGATACTCTATCGGCTCTTAGGAAGAACAACACAGGCTACGACCTCAAGCAATTGTTCATTGGCGCGGAAGGTACAATTGGAATTATTACCAAATTGTCTATCCTGTGTCCTTCGCGCCCAAAGGCGGTCAATGTCGCTTATTTCGGTCTAGATAGCTTCGACCAAGTTCGAAGAGCCTATAGGGAGGCGAAGCGACAACTCTCGGAGATTCTATCAGCATTTGAATTGATGGATGGGACGAGCCAAGACCTAGTGCACCAAACGACTGGCCTCAAGCGGCCGCTCGAGGGGGACTATCCTTTTTACTGTCTAATTGAGGCTAGCGGTTCAAACGCGGAACATGACGTTGCAAAGCTCGAAGGCTTCCTAGAGCATGTCCTCGGCGAAGGGATCGTTGCTGACGGCGTTCTCGCTCAGGATGAGACTCAAGTCCAGACACTCTGGCGCTGGCGGGAGGGCATTCCGGAAAGCCTTAGCCATCTTGGGGGTGTTTATAAATATGATGTTTCGATTCCTCTTTCAGAACTATATCAGCTCGTGGAAGACTGCCGTGGACGTCTAGCAAAATTAGGGCTAGCCGGGACTGATCCTTCCTCCCCTGTACGGGCAGTTGTTGGATACGGTCACATGGGCGACTCAAATTTACACCTGAACGTATCCGTCCGACAATACGACAAGGATATTGAAAAAGCCTTAGAGCCTTGGGTATATGAGTGGATCGCAATACGGCGCGGTAGCATCAGCGCCGAGCATGGGTTAGGTCTTGCGAAGAAGGAATTCATCAGATATAGCCAGAACGATACAAATATTAAACTCATGTCACAACTGAAAAACCTCTACGATCCTGTGAGTACCAATCGTTTCCACGCTGCCTGGAACTGTGATGCTGACGGGACCTCTAGAATGGAATCATGAACCCGTATAAATATCTATAACTAAAGATTGAAACTCTAGTTGGTATGTTGGTCAATTTCCGGCCTATCACGAAATTCCTAGAAGAGATGCAATTCATCATTGTGCTCAAAGATACTCAGCCAGAGATAGTAACCAGAGAATTTAAAAGAAAGGGAATAACTTAGAATACCCAACAATACAGCTTCAGTACACGCTTCCTACCAAAAAAAAAGAATAGCATGAAGCGTAATGAGCCAATTGTATTTGATATGGTATCACACAAGTACCTTGGATCACTCCATTCCGGTACTATGATATCACAGTATTATGGTTGTCTGGAGAACAGTATTTACATGATACCCATAATTTTATATTATGGTAATTTCCTCAAGTACTATACATAATTTCTCGAGTTTCGCCGCTACATGTCCCCTTTTAAGTACATAGGCAAATAATATGAGGGCAAGCTACAAGGTAACGTCCCTGTACATAACGGCATAGTAAAATAGACAGATACCCGGTTCCTCTGGAAGAGAGGATGTGGTGAAAGAAACGAATCGCTGTTGATATCTGAGGATGGGCGGTGCTGTCACATTTTGGATAAACAGGTGTGCCTGTCATTGAACTACCATAAATGCTGAATTTCGGCGAGCTTTGGCCACGCTATGGTGTATATACTAGGCTAGGAGGATATGTCACATGTGCAGATGAGGGCAACCCAACTAGGTCATGTGATTGCTATCAGGGTGAGCATCCGAGGTTGTGGTCAGTTGATTAGTTGTTTGTTGTTTGCTGTTGTATTATATTACGTCTTTAAGCGACCGAAAGACTGCATGGGACGGTACTATATATGTACATAGGGCACTATTTGGCGCCGGAGTTAAGTACCCCTAAAGATCACCTGGAGCCTGTGCCCAAAAAAAAACGAACCCGGAAAGGAAGAGAAAAAAAAGACCGGCCCGTCGTTATTTTTGCCCCTTGTGCAGGGACTTGGCCAGGTAAGTTGTTCCCCTATGCGTGGTGAGGAGCTTCATAACAAAGATCTCGCTCAGCATGTCCAGCGGGACTTCCCCTGTCACAATTGCAGGTGAGCTCAGCCGTCAGTTGATCAAGACTATTTTGGTTCCCGGAAGCTAGTTACTTTCTACCCAAATTACCTCATTTAGCAACTGGATACTTATCCCGATGTGGGCCGTGGGAGGCTGTGGAAACCCCACTCTATAGTCTAGCGCGCGGCATGACCAAGGTAGGTTCATAATCATCCTGCTTCCCAAAATCGATGACTCGCGCTGAAAACGTTAGGAAGCCGATCTGGAGAACCCGAGAAGAAGGTGGTTGATGCCTTACATCACACTAGTGAGAACCCACCAACACTTGCTATAGGTCGCCGCTGAATTAGCTGTATGTGTGGGGGCGTCCCGGCCCGAACGAGAAAACCTTGCCCTACTCCGCCAACTTTAAATCCCCAACCCGATTAGGACAAGGGAGGGCTCCGCCTATGCAACCTTCCCGACCGAGCCCTCAGGCCGAAGTCCGAGAATGTATATATATATATTTTTAGGTATGAGTTATAACTAAATATTGGCGAACAGGCAGAATAGCCACGTAGCTACAAGCTTGATGGATCATATGAGTCTGTCAGATTGCGAAGTAGTCGAATATTCAGGTCTCGAAGAAAACTATGCCGAAAAACAGAAGCTTTCTGGACGGCCTAAATAAGGGAGAGTGTGGTGGTGCCTTGCTATAGCTGTTGGCCAATCTCACCATCTTCCAGGGGTAGGAAGGACGATACTTGCCACCACTACATTTAATCACTTTTGAGCCTCTCTTCCCATGGCCATTAGCTAGTGGACTTCACACTTGAACTCCGACTTCTATCGTACTCCTGATGAATGCATATGAACTAGCCTCACCAGCCTTCCGGGATCCTGACCTATAGTGCGCTAACTGAATGTCCTAAAGGGCCATTTTCTGGGCCTTTTGGTGTATAGCGCAGTAGTAAAGTCAACACCCGCTGCCTGTCTACTTTATACTCTATGGGCCGGCTAATAATTCAGAGAGAACTTGTGAACCACCGCAGGTTCCCGGAGACATGGCTTCATACGTACATGTACAGTATATCCGACGAGTAGGGCAATTTAGTCAAATATTTGGGACCCGATAGCGGAGGGAGGAATTAGTTAATCAATGCCAAGCCGGAAATTCCGAGGAGGACCTGTATGTGGAGATCAATTTCCCCCTTTCTACCTGATACTGATTCGCGTCCCCTTGTTTCGGGCTGGAAAAGGCAGTTTAGCTGGTGTTGGAAGTTGCCCTAGGGGATAATTTGTGCCCACTGAAAGATCGCCTGAGGTGTCCAAACAAGTAGCAGGTCATTGAAGGGAGAATACAATACTGCTTGAAAGCTTGATTTTGCAGGACCATATTTGTTCTGCACAATCGATCCTTGACTGTTACCTACTAGATATGGACATTGTGATTCTAGCAATAAAATATTGAAATGTAAACTTAATTGATATTTGATCTCCCCTAGCTATATAGCATAAATTGGTTACTAATCTCTTCTCCGGGTATGATACGCTGAAGCCTGACGGTCTCTCAGTACATACGACTCAAGATCTCTCGATACCGTCGATGTGTCTAGACAGTCCCCATTGTAAAAATCAGGAAGAAATAACTTTTTTTTGTATTCTAAAGACGGTCCCTCTTTTATCCAGCTAATCCACCTTTAAGTGGAACTCCACCTTCACACATTCCGACCCCTCACGGACATCTAGCCCGACACGTGCAGGTACACTAATGACACTGTAACTTTTTTTTTTTTGGAAAGGCTTTGAACTCTCTTCGTAAATTTGGTGTCTGCGGCCGTTATTAGCCTGTAGCTCCGCCGACCGGGAAAACGAACTAGAGTATTATACTGATGTCCGATGAGGTCAGAATGTGTCAGGATCCTGACCCATATAATACTATGCGGACTGAATGACCTGCTATGATCATCCACTATTCCTTTTGGCGTGTAATGCAGAGTCCTGCACCCGCAACCTGATAGTATGACCAAAACAGTCTTACATAGGAACCCCTGGAAAGGTACGCTTCATAGGATATCTACCATTAATATGATTGTGGCCAGATGGTGTCGATATAAACATGTAATAGATAATACGGCTCGTAAACCTGACCATATCCCGATCGATGGGAACCATACCGAGTAAGGGTTCGTCGGTTAAGCTAAGTCCGTCTAGCCTGCTCTCCCGAGGCTTTGCTCCGTTGGCTGTGAGCTCGCGAACACGAGCTTTTCCCATCTATTCTCATCATCTTTAGAGACCGTTGGACTTTACGGTACATTTCATTTATGTAAGTCGAAAGATTTCTTTGCAGCACTAAACTCTCGTTCTAGTCTGTGTCCGCCGGGAAGGCTCAGCAGCATCATGAAAGAAGCCAGATGGCGACTTGACTCTTCCATAATTTTCGACCAGAGATCTAGACGGCTGTTCTGGTTCGATATTTCAAACAGATTGACCGTGTCTGTTGTCCACCCCATCACTGATCAGTAGTGTAGAATCTTCGCTTTACAGAAGTGATGCAACTGAATGGCTTTCTGCCCCAGCGGGAAATGCTTGTTCTATGACTGGGCCGATGGGGGCAAGCTTGCTCCCCATTGGAACCAGGTCGAGCGAGGGCCGTGGAAGGGCAGCCACTCCACTGCGGAGCGGAAGCGGAAGGCCAAGGGGGAAGTGGCCGGCTCAGAAGAGAAGAAGAGCCGGAATCGGGCCCCCGGGAGGCAGCGACGATGGCGGAGGACGTGCCCAGAGGTTCATCAGGCCATATGATCAAGACGAGGTGGATTTGGGACTCATCCACAATTTGATCCGGAGTTCAAAATTACGTCTTGGCGACTATCGAGCTCTAACATAACTAAGTATATCATGACAAGCTCCACACCTCACCCACCCCCATGTCATTGCCAAAGCCCTACAGACCACGGTCGTCCGTGACGGACACCTGCGCCGCCGTGTAGAGTTCGAGGACCGTTGACTGCATATTTGACCTTTGATCTTGTCTCACCTCCTGGCGCGGCGGATCCGCTAGAAAGCTGATCTGGGTAGAAAGTCGGAAAGGTGGATTGATGGAACGCAAAACTTACCCGGGAGCTCATTAAGCTGTCTACGGCCCTCGAACACCTGCACTGGCTGAGAGTTCCATGATCGTCAAGACATAACTCCAAACTGAATTGTACATGAGCTCCAACTCTGGACTCATCTCGTCCCGGTTATCAAAGGCGGCTTCGTCTTCGCTGGTCATACCTTTCGATGCGTTATCAGACGAAGAGCTTCATTGGGATTATTATTCGAACCCTCCCATATCAAACCACGCTGAGCTTTATAATCTCTTCGTAGGGATCCATCGTAGAGAGTGTATCCCTCTTACACAGCTTCAAAACGATGCTTACTTTTTGGTGGCATGTCCTGGTTTAATGTTACAGGGCTAATTGGAGTCCGATTCGGTGGACGAGATTGGGGTTGTGGCTAGTATCGCTGCTAGTACTGGGGATATTGGACATGCGGGTTGACCGGCTAGGCAAGGTAAAAGTTCAGATAGTGTGATGGGAACTGTGGATGAATTCGGGATTGTGGATAGACCAAAGAAGCTGTTGGATAAATCTGCACGTCAAATTTCCCATCGACCAGCAATGGTCTCAGAGGAAAGGTTGAGGACGATTTAGGCCTCTAGTGTCGGGAAAATTATGGAGTTGTGACTTTTGCGAGCAGTGTTGTGAGGCAAGATCTTTCCAAATGTCTTCCTTTGCTTCCGGCTGCATCATGAACCGGGACGTGATAGTGGCTTCGGTAGGCTCGGGTATGTCGCGTCTCAATTCTTGTGTCTAACTTAGACCAGATGATGGATAATTAGTCGTAGGGCAAGTATTCCCGGGGCGAAAGTCATTGTATTGCATCACTCCTGTAAAGCGAAGATTCCACACCACATATTAGCCATAGAATGGACCCAGAAGAAAAAATCCCCCACCACTAGAGCTCGATGGGAGAGGGAAGGGGCTGAAGGGGAAGAAACCTGTCCGCCACTACGATCGGGTTGATTGATCAACCAGTCTCCTGCCTGGTCGTTGGTATCAATTGCTTCTCGTGCATTTAGAGCATCGGGAAATAAGTACACACTCCGTCATGTGATTCCGCAGAGAGAGTCGGAGCAACCAATCTATGCTGTCTTAGGCTTAGGCGGGGTTTATACTAGTAGTTATCAGTTATACAAAGATAATAGAATAACTAGCTCTTTTACTATATGAAAGATCTATTTCATATGATAGTACTCTTGGAAAGAAAGGGCTATCGTCTAGAATGCCGCATATTGCTTTGATCACAGGTGCAACTGGCCTTCTTGGCCGCGAGGTTCTGAAGGCTTTTGAGCGCAGAAACTGGATCGCAGTTGGACAAGGACTCTCACGAGCTGCACCGCCCAAAATTCTAAAAGCAAACTTAGCGAATTTCGATGAAATTGAAAAGTTGATGGATGAAGCACGGTGGGTGTCAAGTGCTTTTTTTTTTGCTCCGCTTTTCTGGGAATGACTTGTCTAAAATACGCTCCTGAAGCTAATTCAAGAGGGCGCGGCAGGCCAGAAGTTGTAGTTCATTGTACATACTATGTCTTTGCTAAAAATGTCTCCATCCTACCCATATGGACTGCGGTTTTGACACGTCTTGCCCAGGTGCTGCAAATCGCTCGCCCGACGACTGCGACAAGAACCCTGATCAAGCACGCAGGATCAACGTTGATGCAACTCGTGCCCTTGCGGAGGCAGCTTCCTCCCGGTCTATTCTCTTTATATATATTTCTACAGATTATGTCTTCCCTGGAATTGAGGGTGAGGCTCCATATACCCCGTCTTCATTGACAAACCCGACAAACCGATATGGCGAGTTGAAGCGTGATGGTGAAATCGTCACACTCGAAGCGACCCGTAACAGCGGCGTTGGTGTCGTTCTACGTGTGCCTCTATTATATGGGCCGGCTGAAAGCAACAGTGAGAGTGCTGTGAATGTGTTGCTGGATGTTATCAATCGGGCACAAGATCCCAGTGCTCGCATAAAAATGGATGACTGGGCGCAGCGATATCCAACCAACACAGAGGATGTAGGTCGGGTTTGCCATGATATTGCGGCCAGGTATCTTGAGGAAAAGGATAGCATCGCCCCATTACCAAAGGTTCTACAATTCTCGTCCGAAGACCGAATGACCAAATACGAGATTTGTGAGAAGCTGGCCCAGATCTTGGGTGTACCCATACCGGGGATGCTCCGAAACAAGGAGGGGAATGCTCCCAACGCAGCGGTCAAGAGACCTTTCAATACACAGTTATCCACAAAGGAGCTAAGAGACCTTGGGATAGATGTCTATACGCAGGATTTTGTTGCCTGGTGGTATGTACAGTGCTGAAACGCCTCTAGTAGGGTGCTTTCCCTCTGCTGACAGAGCTTAGGCGAAGAAGGCTAGGCGCTTACCGGGCTTAGGTCCTTATTGATTATGTCTGCCTTGACTATGGTTCTATTATGCATGTGTCACGAGAAGTAGAAAAAAAGGCCCCTTGCAAATATATATCAATTCATTCCGATGGATCGCAATGATACCGTCTCGATTTGCTATTTTACTGCCTTATATGAAACCAAAAAGACAAGAGAATAATATATCCCATAGACTGGGCCTCTTGTGTTGTAAGCGTACACAGTTTAAGCGACAGTCGGGGTGGAAGAGGCCTTATGGTCTTCCGACTCAGCAACTATCCTCATTCTCGAGGCGATGATGTCAAGAAGCAGGCTGCCTATACTCGTAGGGAGCGTAACCGTCATCGAGAAGTGTTTGAGGCTGACGTCCGGGATGGACGATATGCATCGGCTAGCGAGAGCCGGAAGACAGTTATAAGCAAAGCCTATGAACGATGTTGATAGGTTTAGCTCTATCTCAGTCTCTTCCCATTTATTTCGCCTTTCTTCTTCAGAGCGCCGGGGCAAAGGACGAGAAAAGGATAGTTTAAAGTGCAATCGCCAACGGCTTAGTCCTCTTGTAGGACCTCATCCCCGGCCACTTCCTACTCGCTCGCACGGATGTGGACGAAGCTGAGCTGGTGGATTGCGTCACGGTTTTCCTAGAGAGCGAAAAGTTAGGTTCCCAGCCTATTTTCCCACCAATTGTCTTATGTAACAACAGAAAGACCAACCGGCGGTCGGGGAGGATCGAATATGAATGCCCTGGCACATTACGCAATCAAGATGTTGAGATCTTCCCCCTCCGGCCACATGGGAAGTCTTCTGGGAGGTAGTCTTGGAAGAACTGGACCTGGGTCAAGATCCGCCGGAACAGGGCTACAGATCGCGAAAAGGCCTCGACCTACGGGAGACAGCTTCAACGGATCGACAAGGCATTCACAACGTTAAAGGCTGGTATTTCGAAGAAGACCCACGCTGGCAGTGAGTGTGGGGCGCGTCAGGCAGAGTTGCTGGGGCTAGCGAGGACTGATTCATAATGAAATCCTAACATCCATCTAGTAATCGCATTCTATCCTACGATTAGTACTACCTTCTGTAGGTTGTAAGACCGGTTCCTTATGTACCACAATGATCACTTTCATGCAACCCGGACATCCGGCTTCGCTTTAATTTATCGGTTAGGAGATATTTGCAGGGGTATTTGCAGGGGTTACCCTGGAGTAACGATGCCTCGAGATGCAGAGTGACGGATTATCATGCGTCAATGCTTTAATCATGAAATGAAGGAGATCTACCTGCGTCAGCCCTGAGACCCCAGGCCTGCCAGATAAAACGTTGCGCAGACATTGACTCAGGCGGAAATCATGACCCCACAAGCATGACGGACTATGTGACGCTGGCAGCCGAAACCGCAACGAGGTTTCATCGTGAGTTGGGATCCTGCAAGTACTAAAAATGTAGAATACTTATAGTATGTGATTTAAGTTTTACATGTATACGTACTAGTACTAGGATGTATATGTACTAGTGTGTACCTGTATAACAGGGCTATTATTCCCTTCCCTTGTCAATGCTGCTGGTATTATGACGGACCCATAAGATGATTATATAACTCAGAAAGACCTATCATTAATAGGAATCTTTGGCTTTAATTAGTTACGGGGCAGGAGCTTTATTAATAAATAACATTTGAACTTCGAGAACATCCCACAGAAAAAACTGCCGAAAAGGTTCCGAGACAAAGATCACGTGAAATCAGAGCCTACAGAAAGCGGCGTTCGAGCGACACCGAAAAGAGCATCGTGGGACCGGGAAACAGAGTCATCCCTATTACGATAATTGATGTGATAGGTAGGTACCGAGTTCGAAGGGCTATCATGTTCTCAGACATCATGATCGGCATCATTTGATGGTCATGGTGCTATTCCTCCTTATAACTATGGGGAAAAAAACCCAACAAATGATATGTTCGCACTTGGATCATCCAAGAATACGAATAGTATACTATTCCTAAAGGTATACTTACTATTATGACCATTATCATTTATTATAAATAATAATAGTTAATGGCTATTATTATTAGTAAGAGTTGAATGTCATAAGAGATGGATCAGACCAATCTCTTGCAGGGAACTAACTAAGCCAGGAATCTTGATCGCCTGATCGTCGTCAATCATCATCGACTCAATTCGATTGCGATGCGCCAACCATCTCGTCCGCATTAATTAAAATAAACCTACTTTGACCTGTCGCACATAATAAATATATCGCCCGCCAACTTCTTCCATTCATACGACCCATATGGATAGGGGCTTGCAAGCTCTTGTCAGATATTGGGATTTAACGCTTGTGATACACAGACCCCTGTGCGACACTGGATAGTACCTATTGAGCTGGTGGTGAATACAGGACAGGATCTTGCTCAGGGTGTTTACCATGTTGCATGCAACGAACATTGACTTCAATAATTATTTGCATTCAACACCTTGACTATGCAGTCTCAGCCTAAGATAAGCTCTCCACCCATGGCAACTATCCAGACGTTGCCCAAATTTTCGCGTTACCGATCTGTTAGAAAGGCAACGGCCAACAGACAATATCCTTCCAATCCGTCTGTCCTTCCTTCACCGTCCAAGAGCGAGTTGCAGCCAAACAGTTTCGCCGCAGCCCAGAATAATGCTGATGAGCAAAGCATCGCCTCTCTGGATCGGACAAAATCTGCAACTAAAATTACCGGCTCGGAAAGCCAGCTGAACATACCTTCAACTCCGGATCGCCCTCGCACCCAGAAACCACATGAAGTTGATGTTAAGGGGGAATATAAGTCTTCCGGTCTGGACTTGGGTGTGGACCAGCCTGGTTCTCGAAAAGAAAATGTGTCGTCATCGTCAGGAAACGAAGGACGGGTTGCCACCGGCACCGGTGCCGGCAGCAACGATGGAATTGAAACAGCCTTGTCGAAGCGGGGTGCACAGAATGACGGCGGTTTCAAGGAATCAGTTAACAGAAGTGAAAAGCCAAGGAAGGAGGTTTTCAAAAATAAATTAACAGGAGGAGCAGGATCTGGGAGGCCGCAGATAGCTGATACAACAAGAAAATTGGCCAAATCCCAGAAATCGAATCTGCCGGAGGGGCCGCCAGTAAAGTCAAGTGACCCTCGTCGGTCAGAGGGAGATAAGGAATCAGAAGCAAGTCGTAATATGGAACAGTCAGACAATGGCGTACAATCAATGGCCAACGCGTCAAAGCGACTTTCTTGGAAAGGAATTATGGGAATTTCACGAACAAAGGTCCCTAATCCTGAAGAAGGGAGTCAGAATCAGATCCATATGCAGGACGAAATGATAACAACGTCTGACGGGACTGGGTCTGCTAAGGAAGGGACTATCACTGGTGTTGACGCCCCCGTCTCTGCCGTCAATGCTGGTGCAAGGAAGGTCTTGGTGAAGTGCAACGCTGCTTCCATCAAGCTACCCGTGCTGCCAACGACACATGCTCAAGAACTAATATACTCTGCTGCCAACTGTCTGTCAGAACCTATTGATATTAAGAAATCTGTGCTACTGGAATCGTTCTCTTCGCTCGGCCTTGAACGACCGCTCAGGAGATATGAGCATGTACGGAATGTCTTGAATTCCTGGGCGAATGATACACAGAACTCATTAATTATTACACAGCCTCCCGTAGATAGCGATGTTGATAAGCTGGATGTCAAAATCGTTCCAGACGAGCAACCGGGGGAGACAACGTTCCATCTCTACCACTCTCAACGTCCAGGGAAGTGGGACAAGCGCTACATCACTCTTCGCACAGATGGGCAGGTTGTCGTGTCTAAGAAATCACGGCAAGAGCCAACAAATATCTGTCACTTGTCAGATTTTGACATCTACTCTCCCACCCAACACCAGCTCTCTAAAAAAATTAAACCTCCTAAGAAGTTTTGCTTCGCTATCAAGAGTCAGCAAAAGTCATCTATGTTTCTATCCACAGAGAATTTTGTGCACTTTTTTGCCACCAATGATCGGAACCTGGCAAGAAATTGGTATGACGCGGTTCACACATGGCGGAGCTGGTACCTGGTACACGTTCTCGGCGAAGGCCAGCACCGTAATGACAAGAGCGCCCAAGCATCTGCCGGGGTCTCCGAGGATGCTTCACCTTCAGCAGCCTCACAGCACAGGAGAAATTTTTCCACCGGATCGACACCATATCAATTAGGTTCTTTCAAGCCCCTTTTGAATATCGATTCCTTCTGTGAAGACCAAGACAATTCCGATTCGTTGACACAGCCAAATCCAGCAGAGGCTTCAGGAACGAATTCTAAGGATATTTATGCTCGCAAGAAGCCGGTTCGCGGCCGTGGGCCTCCTCCAACATCATTCCCTAAAAGGTTGGCTGAGTCTGAGATCGCCCCCCAGTCCGATGATGACGGTCATGGGGATACCCCTACTGAGAAGTCTGACGCAGCCCCCTTTGCTCCCACCGGACTGCTTGGAAGGACATACAGTGAACGCCAGCAGGCTCAGCGTGAGCGAGAAGAACGGTTTGCAAGGTCGAATACAAGCGATACCGGCATATTTTCTCACGGGCTGCTTGGTAACTCGAGTTCAAATGCTGCGCAACAGTCCCCCCAATCCCATTCCAATGATTCCCCAAACCACCAATGCAGTCGTGCGAATACTGTGCGCTCCACGCACGCTGGAGATTTGACTGGTCTAAGTCTGGCACGATCGAATTCGTCTCGTCAGAAGCCTAAGCCGCTCATAGATTTGACTCCCGTTTATCAAGAACCCCCGCAGCACTCCCGAAAGGGTCACGGGGTCAAGGTGCAACCAGGGGTTCCGCTGGTGGACGTTGCAACTAGCCCTGAACTTTCTCCGGGAGCCATTCTTGTGCCAAGTGCAAGCACCTGGAGGCGACCTGATCCACAGATGACTTCCACCGTGTCCAATGATCCACCGTTGGCATTGTCCGCATCAAGCTCAATTCGGATGCGCTCAAATACCATCCGCAGCCAACACCGTGGCCTTCAATATCCTACTGATTCGGGCTCCCCGCTGTCCCCTGAGAATCCGTTCGCTCCAAGCGGACTCCTGGCTCGCTCGAAGGCAACAGGCGCTTCACCAGGGACCGGGTTGGGGCGTGGAGTTGTAACCGGTGATCGCAGAGCCGACAAGCCGTTACTGGATTTGACGGCTAGAAGCCAATTTGCTAGTGGTAGCCTATTACAAAGAATAGAGCACTTGAAGATCCCGGAAGATGGACATTAACTCTCCCGTCTCCATGCCCATACATTATATATTTAAAGCGATTACTCCAAACACGCCATCGTGCTGCGGCAATATCTCGAATCTCTTTTATTACTACTTCATTTGTGCTCTCATCTAGCCTCAATACTCAATTGTTTTTTTTTTTTGAGCTTCCCCTCTCGTATGCTTCGGGGTTTTTATTTATTTATTTTTATAAAGTAAAATGGCATGAAACTTACGGCCAATCACAAGAAACTTGGAGGGGGCTGGTCTTACTCGGTGAACAACTGGAATCTAAATTTCATGATATCCGGAGGGTTCAACGACGTTATGAAAGGCTTTTTTCCCTTTTTCCCCGTTTGTGAATATTTCTCCGGGTGCTTCCGTTTTCATTACGATTAAATTGTCGAAGGAACAATGAGACACGCTTAGAATACGCTGAGCTTTGTTTGAAAAAAAAAAAAAAACAATCTTGTCAATGACATGGTTTGTAATCTCTCTTGGAGGAACTTGCCGAATACAAAATTATCCCCTTCCGGACTGGTACATCATTACATGTATTCTTCAATCCAATCAATCTTGAACATTACCCTCAGCTCAGCTTACCTTTTATGTATTTAGAAGCCGTATATGCATATCATCCATATATTACCATCATAGTATGAATCTATGATATGATTGATGACAATCTTCTCGTGGAGTAGACCAGAGAATGGTCGAAACAGCTGTTTGTTATGTTAGGCTTCGGCCATGCCGGAGAGAGAGAGAATACACCACCTAAAGTGCATGTACATGCCTAAATCCGTAAATGCCTCATGTCGCTTACCACGGATAGTCTGATATTAAGTTCACCATGTTGTACCTTATTCTCCTGTAGGTGGAGACCGCTAAGGGTATTATTTTAAGCTTGCATGCTGTGTCCCACACTCGTATCTACTAGAATAAATAAATTAGGTAACCTGTATGTAATGTCCTTTCCTACCCCCTCCCCTGCCTATGATAGGTAAGGTACCTACCTACCTAAATCTTAGGTGGTAACTTCGAAGTTTTGGTTTACGGTTGGTCACGTCACAGATTTCATTTATTATTATATTATATCATCATTTGTTGGGTATAGAAAGAAACGAATGCGCAATGCGCAATGGGCATGGGCATAATAATAATAATAATAATACTAGGTACTAGTAGGTAGATATTTTTTTTTACCTAAGAACTCAATGACATTAACTTAAGCTGCGCATAACATAACATTACAATGTAGTTGGGAAAATTACATCCATGCCTTGGGAAGAAAAGCGTGGGTTCCAGATATCCCCAAGGTAGAAATTGCATTACATGTTGAATGCGCTTAGCATAGAGCAGCTAGAGGACAGACATCGAACAGCTAATAAACCAACTTGAATGTCCTTCCGTTCCACGTAAGTAATAATAATAATAATAATAACCCCCCGCCTTTATTTAACACTTCAGATCAGAAGGATTAGAGTCACATCCTTCTTTCACCGGAGATTGCGCGTAGTGTTAATTTGCTGTTGCACAACGTAAAAACAGCTGGAGCTGGAAGATGTTTGGCTGGCGTATGTCCTTTATTATATATACCTTTGAAGAGTTAGAAGATCTTGAAGTTCTTCGTTTAAGGCTCATGGTTAGGACCCGATCTACCACAGAACTTTTACCTCTCTCTGTACTCACCGTAAGCACATCAAACTCGGAGCGAAGTATGATACTTATACGGTCGGTGCTTGTTATACAACTCTTTCCTTCAATGACTCCATCTTCCCTAATAATGGGAGAAGTCCATCATCCTACTATATCAGATCAAGAATCTGGTTCACTTTTCTTTGCTGAAGCGGTGCGGTCCATAGCGATCTGCTGTGTCGTGAATCTAGGCTTTGATGAGGTCATGATCATTGAATGTTCGATGGGATTGTTACAAAATCCGCTTGAAGGTTATCGCCAGTTTTCACTCAAGAATTTTCTGGTAAACTACCTCACCCGAAAGGCTAGCATGCGGGCTATGCTGCCGCCTCCGTTCCTGCATTGTTCTTAGATCCTTTCTTGGTTGGTGCGTGTGGATTTATCGATGGTCCCGTATCATGATCCTACTAGTTAGTCGCTAATCCGGGACTAGGTGATTAGGTCATAGTAAAATGCTACTCTAGTAACTTTGAGATTGTCCGGAGTTCTCAAATTGAGAGAAGATACACATAACAGATCTATTGCTTGGATGATTGACTGGAACTCCTGTTTATGATGTGGCCTCGGTGATTCGCTAGCATTTGGGAACCTGGTGGTACTATCATTAGAACTACTGTATGTGCTACAGAAAGAACTCTAGTTAGTATCACGTGCATTTGGAATGGCATTTTTGCTTCGGCCAGAGTCTCTACTTTTTGGAACAATACACCGCGGATTTCAGCCGAACCTTTTAATTAATGAAAATGCATAAACCCAAAAAAAAATAATGATAATAATAATGAGAATTAAAGATAGAAAAAAAGAAAGAAAAAAAACCCCCATGATTTCGTCAACAGCTAACCCAGTCAACCTCTTCTGCGAACAGGGAGGGAGGGCTAGCTGGAGAGTCCACCAGGAAAAAGGAAAGGACGCCCCTTGGCATTCTTGACCTAGTGAATTATACCGAGCCCAGTCAACCTCTCTGCGAATGGGAGGGAGGGCCCGGGTACAATTCGCCAGGTCAAGGAAAGATACAAGATGGGGCTTTCCCAAGCCCAGTCAACCTCTCCGGATACGGGGAGGGAGGGCTCGGGCACAGGCTAAAAATGAAAAGAAAAAACATTAACAATATAAATATCATAAAGAGCAAAACAGCGACAGATCGCGGCAATAAGCCGCATATTCCCCACACAAATTATCCTGCTAATCCCAAATGCTATTCATCATCGCCACCGCTTCGGGATCGATCCCTAAGCTGTCCACATAGGAGCAAGGTTGAGGCCAAGGCATTTTGCTCATCTCTGACTCGGCATGCGCGGCCACAGTATCAAGGGTAGCGTCCGGGAGGGGGGATTGCACTGGGGCGATGTCTTGAGGATACGAGTGTCAACTCATCTTCTGGCCCCTCAACACACGTAGCCGGACATTTGCCCTTGGCAATATCAGTCATTTCAGGCTCGATATGTGCGGTCCTTAGTATCAAGCGTAGAAACGGGGCGCGAAGGTTGCGCGAGGGCAAAGGCAGATGAGGACACGTTCTGGGGATGCGGTATCAACTTGTGTTCTTCAACAGGTGTAGCTGGACGTTTGCCCTCGGCAACATCGCTCATTTCGGGTTCGACCGCACGTGTACGAAGTTTCGTGGGGGCGTCAATGGGGCTAGCATCAAATCGAACACGCTTGACCGGCCGGGGAGTCTTCAAGATACCACGTACGGGTGGCTTAATTTCTGCCGGGGCCTTCGGCGACGGGTGAGATGCTCTTCACCTAAACCCTAAGCTATCATCCTCGGAGCTGAAAGTAAAATATCAGTAATCTAATCCATAGCTAACTCCAGGAGGATTGGGAATGACGTCCGGAGATGGGGCCCTTTTGCACTTATGTTTACATTTCTTAGGAGTTGATGGATTTGCTCCGTTCAAGCCATCAACTTCTCTAGGCAATGTTCCTTTCTGTTCCTGCGACTCCTTTTCTGTTTGAGTTCCCACTGACTTGGATTTAGGAAACAAAGTATTCCCATTAATTGGCGCCGGGGAAAGGGAAAAGGATAGGTCCTGGGGGCCCGATGGCTTCGCTTTTTCAATGGAACCGTGTTTAACTGGCAGGCTGCGTGAAACTACTGGGCTGTGTGAACCGGCTGGGCCGTGTACTGCCGGTAGAGAGCATGGTCTATCGCGCCGTCAGGAGAAAGGGTTGAGATTGGTGCTGGCACTGGGCAATCGATTTGTCCAATTGGCGAGGCGCCTGCCTCAGGTTAGCTTCGTCCGACAGAATGGTTTTCTACATGTCATCTGAACTTACCAAAATGCGACCGTCCAAAAGTCGGAAACAGGCTTGAAAAAGAGGAGGGTACTGCGCTGAGAAGACTGCGGATCCCCCAACCACTCCGAGGCGTCTCTGGAGCGGACGATGTAGGTAGGTTATTGGAATTATCAATCAGTCTCTGTTCACCGCCATTAGTTGTGCCCGCTTCATCCCTCAACCTTGCGTCTCCCTCCACTTGGGCAGCAAGTTCTGGGAGACGAAAAAGAGTGGAATGGATGCAGCCCTGGCTTTCTACAAGCCGATGACGTCTTCTCTTGGAAGAAGGTATCCCTCTAGGGATTCTTCTAGGATATGGGTGCTACCCGGTGAGTCAACAATACGGTGTTTCTTGAGCGGAGTTGAAGTATCGGAATCCCACAGTTCCTCAGCTGTCTGCTTCCTGGGTGCTACTTTACTCGTTAGCGGATGGTTGTTCGAGACCTTAATTTTGTCCATGTCAGGTTCAAGGGGGTGGCCGTTAGGACATCGAAGTACGGCAGCACAACAGTGACAACGGGGCGGTTGTCCATGACGTCTTGAAGAAGGCAGGTGAAACATTGGCGGGTTGAAATCGAGCCCACTGCCTCTGGGTATGACGTCGTGTGATGGTCCCGTGTAGGTATCGGCGGTCTTGAATCGGGAGATAACCCTGCTTGACGTTCGACCTGTGATGGAGGGTCCGGAGAAGGATTGGCACCAACGTTAAAGGTAGAAGAGGATGGAAAAACATAAGAATCAAGTGGAAGATTAAATCGGATCTCGCTAGAAGCATTCGGGGCAGATTGACTCGAAGGAGACGTTTTAGTAACAAATGGATTGGGCGAATTCTGCTCCGCTTCCTCAACGATAGGAGACATAATGTTCACAGGCCGAGGAGTTAAGGTTTAACGCGAGCGGCGGCGAGGCAATGAGTATGAGTGCTGGTAAGATGTTTGATATCGTCCTTCATTTGACTGGCTCTCAAAATCAAACGCTGATCGAGAAGCGCCTTGGGTTGCTTGAGCCCAGGCTTGAGGACTCCGGGAAGGGTCTTCAGCATCAGGGAGGTATCCAAGGTCAGCGGGGCTAACAGCGGTGCCAACAGCGGTAACATTGTCAGAAAGACTGAGGGCACTATGAGAGGAACCCGAGCCATGATCTGTAATAGGGTGGTTTACTACAGGCCCAACCCGGCGGAAAACTGAAGGAGAATTTATTTTGTCGGAAACACCGGGAAATGAAGAACCGACAGCATTGAGATCAGATTCATACAAGATGGGGGCTGTACCGGATGCATTGACAGGTGAGGGGCCTATCGGCTGTGAAGTTTCCTGAAGGGCAGAACTAGTTGAATCACCTTGGTTGCTTGAAGAAACTGGAGAATTTGGGAAAACCCGGGCTGGCAGAATATCATCCTGGCCACTTATTTCTGATGCCGAAATGGCGGACAGTAAATGATCCTTCGTGGTATCCTGGACATTCGAGGAGAAAGGGATTGAAGGCTCCCATTGAGTGTTCTCAAATGACACCCTTTTCCTGCCACGCCCCACGGCTTTCTTAGCCGTCGAGTCCGCCGTGCTTTTCTTCCGACGTGGCGCTTGATGAGTCTCAAGAGAAACAGAGCTGCCTGGAGATAACGCCTGCGAACGGGTCCGCATGATTCTATGTCGTCCGGGGCCTGGTTAAAACCAAAGGCTGAATGTTTAGCCCTAAAGCTTGAGAGAACTTGTGATGATTCTGATGAACTCAGATTCGTACGACCGCCAAAGACAGGGTACAAAAGATTATCCTTCAATCAAAATCGACCAAAGACATTGAAGATAACCTAACGCGAATTGAGACAGCTAAACAAGAACTTTGAAAAGAATCGGAAGCCCTTGAAGCAATGATATAATGATGGCACGGGGTCGTGTCCTCTTAGAACTGATTTTTTTTCAAGCAAGGCACAATACGAAAGCAAAGAAAAAGACTGAGCCTCAAGATGAGAAAATGTAAACAAAGGCACAAGAGGTTCACAAGAGCCAGCTGCAGACACATAACACAAGACACTTGTACGAAGCGGAGGCAGGCAATATTGAATCACTTTGCAACGAAGCGCCGTTAAAAGTTGGGAGATGGAGAGGTGTTCGGGTGAATAGAAGAAGTGGGAAAAAGCGAGGGAGCGAAGAAAGATTTAAACAACAAGTCAAGGACAGGTGCGGAAGGAAAGAATGAATGAGTTGGTTACGGATAATGATGATGACGGTAGTACCTACTACCGGTAGATACCATCACATTTCACTACACAAGAAATCCCTATTAAAAAAGAATCGTTTTTTAATTTATCGAAGAGACCCGAAAGACCTTCCCTGGACTCTTTTCTATTGCCTAAAGTCGAATCTCCTTACTGCTATTCAAATTTTAGATCTTCCTCTAATGATCGATCCATCGGATTCTTCACCGAATTCGGATAATAACAGCGATGGGTATCATCGAGATGATCGTGTGCATGGTCGTTGTCGGCATAATCATCGAAGCAGTGGCCATCCAGGCTATGGCTATTCGAGCCATAACGGGACTATCTAAAATCTGACTGTTATAATTCTGTTCTAGCCGTTACATTCCAGCCTTGAGCTTGTCCACGATGTTGCCACCATAGGTCGAGATAATAACTGCGATTAGAAGCAATAGAGCGAGCCAACCGATGGTAGCCATGGTATTCGAATTCACTCGACAAAGACCTTGATATTCGGATTCAGAACCAATACGAGGATACAGGATACTTTCTCCATGGGAGGAGATATTAGATCCAATTTAACCTCCGCATGAATCTGCTATGCCTACTTCTTCGATTCCTGTCCGAGTCATTCACCACAAAGACCGCTTTTACTTGATGGAACAGCTACTGTGGACGGCAAAACCGAAGATAATATCGCCCAGAATGCCGACTTTCTAGAGCATACGGTTCTCTGCCACCGCCGGCTTACCCAAGTTGAGGCTAGGCTTGCCTATGAAGGAAATTCAGATCTGCCGGAAGACGTAGTCATACAATAAAAACATGCTGTATCAAACCCTGGGGATCTTAACAACAGTAGTTATGTAGGTAGGTAGGCACGCTTACTGGCGGATAGTGTTTGCTTGATGTACGTCCTCCACTCCAGCTATATAATACGTGATGTAGCAATCACTGCTTATGTTTATAATTGGTACTTCACCAGAGTGTCCTCATCCATAGCAATCAATTGTCATCTGCGTGACAGTTTCAGTAGTCCTACGCTACCTACCTACCGCTTCGGCGAGCTCAGATGTTGGTGAGGGCCCTGGTATCGGTGTCGGAGTGCATGAGGCAAAAAATTCGCGAATTTTTTCTGATTGGTCCGCCTCAGCAAGCGAGTCTGTAAATTGTCGATAGATTCAAGTGTATACATACTAGTGAGCTGTTGTTGTTGCGTTATTTACGTCGGAAACGGGACTTCCTCCTACCACAGTTGCACGTGAGCTCAGCCCCATCATGGTCAAACCGCTCATGGTAATCAGCGAAATCGCTCGTTCGTCCTAGATGGCTTTGCTGTTGTTGTTGCATTATTTAACGTCTTTGGGTGGCCGAAAGGCGATATAGGACGGTATTACTATTACTACTAATAATATACATAAGACACTGTTTAGCGCCGGAGGTGAGTACCTCCCAGAGATCACCTAGGTGCTCTGCAGCCTGTGTCGCTGTCGTTGTAGACAAATGAGAAAAGGAAGAAAAAACAACTGCAAAGACAATCTAGATATGCAAACAGCCTAGCGTATGCTGGCTTTCGCGCCTCAGGGGCTTCCAGAAGACCGGCGCTGTCTTGGGACATGAAGGGCTTTCTACTGCATGCTCACCATCGCAGTTCACACATTTGATACAGCATTCGAGCAGGTGCTTAGCTGTCCGATGACATAGGTCACCGCACAGCCTGCATCTTGGCGTGCCCTTACACCCTTAAGTTTCGTGGATTCCCCAGCACCTTTTGCACTGAGGCGGTCTCACACCCTAGAGGTACCCTCAGCCGGGCCCCCATAACTACTACAGCTTTGGGGGTATTCTTCAAGCCCCCAGCCCGAAAAGCCAAACGGACCGAGGCTGTTGCATATCCCCTCCTGCTTTCTGACCCAAGAAGGGTATAGTCTCTGGGGCCACACCGGAAGCTTCGGTAACTTCTAGGAGGACGTCTCGAGATGTCCCTGGCGTATAGGCCGTTCTTCCCATCCAGCGTTGTCATTCTTGTTGGGAGGTCATGCACCTTAACCACCACCCATTTCTCGTCGCCCTCAACTCGTCCGTTCCCTAGGGCTTGGGAAATT
>JAHQZX020005463.1:0-21941 GCA_019804575.2 Pseudotulostoma volvatum
CTACTCCTCGGTCTTTGGCTCGTGGTTTCGGAGAGACCACGGAGTACAACCCATATCTTCGGCTCTATCCAATCCATAGCCGGTATTTTAATCGAATATTCGCTTTATCTGAAGACGAGACTCTCGACGCACAACATGAGAGTATTGAGCATGCGTTATTCCAACAAGCTTATCCAAGTATGCCAATCCTGTATACTGCGGATAGTTTATATCATAAGCATAATCGGTTATCCTCTTCTCCTGTCCCTCAGGCTTCACACTATGGGAACGTGAATATCAACCTCACGTTACATCATTATGCTCCATCGAGACCTCGGTTGGCGATCGTGGGTTTAGTTTTTATCTATGGTATTCAATTCTTGACTGGTTCGTTGCGTATGCGGAGTTCTTTTGACTATACAAGGAGCATTTGACTATGGCCATAAAAAGGTACACCGCACTCATCTCGCAATGTCTTACTGGAGGGTCCGGGGATTCGACGGGCAGAACTACACCTGGCCTAGTGTGTCTCAATTCGGGAGCGGTAGAGGAAAATCAAAAAAATTATACTAGTTGGGGCGCTAGAACCAGCTAGTTACATATCGGGTTAAGACGACGCTAGAAGTCTGGTCCGTGTAGCTGAACTATCTCTAAGTCCTCCATGCCATCATCTCCCTCGCCTTGCGTCGTAACAGCCGCCGTGATGAATGCGAATAAGGGAGAAATTTAAGTGCTAACACATGTGCTATTCGAGATGTGGGAGTTACTTGCACCACTCTCGTTGTTATTGCATTGTTTAACGTCTTTAAGCAGCGGAAAGACCCCGAGGCATGAAAGCCAGCGTACACCAGGTCGCTTGCACATAGACTGACTGTCTTTCCGTTATTTTTATTTTTACCGCGACACAGGCTACAGAGCACCCGATTGATACTTACCTCCGGCGCCGAATAGGTACACTACGTAGCAGGATAGCTTTACGTACTAGTAAATGTGTAGTCGTCTCGCTATCTATCATAGATAAAGTAGATTATAACTTCGCTCCGCTTGTTCTACTTATCTACTGATTTATTGCTCGAATCGCTAGCTTATTATACCATCGCTTTTGAGTCCGGTTCTTGCTCCAAGGGCTGGTAGCAATGTAAGGGCTTGAATTATAGCTGAGTTTGAACGGCGTCAAGAAATCAAGAAACGACTTCAAAGAGAGCAGAAGTCGAATTCACCTTTCTTTCGGCCTATAGATATGGCCGAATAACACGGCTTTTTGTCGGTATTGTAGGCCAGATGGTTTGTACAGCTTTAATAGTGGCTCTTCAAACGACACTTGCGTGGTGGAAACTCTGAAAAGCCTTAATATTCATGATCCTATTAAGTATCGCCGCCTGCGTTGTCTTGGACACGTTATCGACTTTTCTGCCAAGGCTTTTTCCTTTGGGCTTAGATCCAAAAGCTTTTGAAGAGACTGTTGAAACAACAACCCACGGGATACGAAGAACTGAAAAACACTGGAAATCTGCATAATATTATCACGTATATTTTGAGCACCCCCGACGAAGGGATGAATTTGAACAAAAGTAGAGGGGAAATTAAAAAGAAAAAAGATTGTCTTGCAAAGAACTGTTTGGCGGAATGAAGATGCTAAAGCGGTTTTGGAATATCCACTATTCTAAGAATTGTTCGGGACAACCTTACAAGATGGAGCCTTTTCATCAAACGAGCCTGAAAGAAGCCTGTTAACGCCTCACTATTTCCCGAAGAGGATGACTTGTCGGTTAGCGATTGGAATGTACTGGCGTGCACACGAGAAATTTTGGAGCCATTTTACAATCTAAACTCTTGAACTACAAAGTCGTGCCTCAAACGCTCGACACGGGTCTATATAGGAGGCTTTCCCCGCTGTAGATTTCTTACTCCACGGACTTGAAGTAAAGAGCGTGTATTCAGCTCTTCTAAGCTGGTTCTTAGCGACAGACGAACAGGGATGAAAGAGGACATTCATTGAGGCTTCTGGGTGTTTTAAGAGCATGGATCCAGGCTCCCGAGAAATCATAGAAATCAACAAACTTGGCAGCACTTTTCCATTAAATTTTGAACTTGTAAACCCCCCAATGACTACTCATTGCATAGTACTATAGAGATAGTGACTACCAAGTCACAATGGTTGGTCCGGCTTATCCTAGTAGTTGACTAGGGTAGAGTAACTTAAGAACAACTTCGGTTTCAAATATGTATCATATCGTAGAAACGCCGATATCAAGGACCAAGGCCATAGATCTTTTGGAGGCTTATTCCATCGGTAGTGAGTAGAGATAGATCAGAAGCCATCATAGACTCGGCCGGAAACCAATCGACGTGAGCTAAGGATAGATTAGATGTAAATGACACCTGAAGGGATCATGAAATTATGAAATTATCATCATCTGATCTCAGATGGTAACCTATGAATCTTAGCAGTCTACCTGGACCTTAAGCCGGTCTACGGATCATGATGATGTCGCTGATCTGCCATGCGGGAGGAAAAGGAAGATGGATGCCAGGTGGATGGGCTAATCGATACGTATGTCAAATTATCTGGGGGGGTTAGACCTACTCTATCTATCTATATATATATATATAGCCTTCTTCCTTACCTCCTATTCTAGTACCACCCCAAATGTTCCTCTCTTCTACTTTCTCGCAAGTCTTCGTTCCCCACGCGTTCAGTACTACAATGATGTCTCGCCTCACGGATGCGGTTAAAAGAGACCATCGCGAACTAGAGTCGTTGTACAACACCATTATCATCTCAGATGATGCCGACACCCAAACCCGGTACCAGAACCAGTTCACCTGGGAACTGGCTCGCCATTCTATCTCGGAGGAATTGATTGTCTACCCTGCGTTCGAGAGGTATCTATTAGATGATGCTGGTGCGGCGATAGCAAAGAAGGATCGTCGTGAACATCAAGCGGTATGTTTCCCATATATATACTACCCAATCATTCTATCAACATCTTGTATCGCCGCAGCTGGGGAAAAAAGAACTTCGAAGATTTCCCTTCTTCCCCAAGAGGCCGGTTGAAATTGAACAGACAGAAGGCACAAAGGAATGAAGAGAAACCCGGATACTAAATATGCATGGTTCGCTTCTCATATCTATAATAGATCAAAGAGAAATTGAAAACCTTCCAGGGCATGACGTGCAAGGATCCCGAATTCATTCCCGTACTCCGCTCCCTGATGGACGACTTAGCCCAGCACATCCTAGAAGAGGAGCGTGACGACCTGCCCCAGCTAGACACCGCCCTCTCCGAGAAGGAGAGCGAGTCCCTTTCAAGGCAGTTCGAACGCACCAAAATGTTCGTTCCGACGCGCTCCCACCCGTCCGCCCCCGATAAGCCCCCATTTGAGACGGCAGTTGGGCTCATGGCTGCCTCTATCGATCGTTTGGTTGACGTCTTTCGCAAATTCCCTACTGATCTGACCTTGTAATCCACCCTTTTCCTACGTCTGGTACGGTTTGGGTGCGTTCACTGGCGTTCAGGAAGTAGGAGGGGTCAGTATTTGCAACATATTCTTGCGCTGGATGATTGGTATGTGAGAACTCCAAAGGAGCGGAAGCCTAAAAAAAACCCCCTCCGTTTGTATGGTTTTTGTACACATGTATGAAAATCAGTATTCATTGATTTCGTTGGTGTGCTGTTGTTTTAAACACTACATTATATGTAGGGATGCTAGGTACACCATATCTCATATGCAATCGAGTGAGAGCGTATTAAATCCCAATAGCATTCAATGCACTCTGGGTGAGTATGCAATCGCAGGAGCAACAAGAACATATAAAAGTGCTTTTCTTCTATGTTATTGGGTAGATGGCATATTTCTCGAAGACATATCGGTGAACGTGGTTTGCATTATATTCAGCAGCGGATGTAATGGGGCCCTGAACAAGTTGCATGTACTAGAAATATGTTATTCTTTTAATGCGAATGCTGCCGATAAAACACAGAAAACCCCCGAAGCGCCTCGTAGGGTACAATACAGCATGCGCAGCGGGCAATGGAAGCTCAGGATTAGCACCGCAAAGAAAAAGTATGACATTCCACGACGGCTGGATTCAACATCCGGTGTCGGGGCCTAGGGTATCAAGTGCCATTCAACTAGCCATCCTACCGAATTCGCTAACTGGAGAGCCAAAAGTGAGCTAATTAGGGCCGAATATATTACCGGCGATGGGAAATTTAAGGGAAGGGGATATTATAGAAAGAGAATGGACAAGGGAGGATTATGAGAATCGAAATCCGATCCTATTCAACCCAGCCTGGAAGATTTCACACTCCAACTTGGAAGTGCGCCCTTGCCACGTGGCTTTCTGCTTGGTGTTTCCTCGCGTCCTTTACCAGCCAATTCGTTATTAAGCATGATGGACCGTCGTATTTTCTCTTCTCGTATTGCGGAGCGCCGTACTGCTCGGAGGGAGTCGATCCGACTGTGGGTAATACGGAACCGCCAGGAGAAGCTATCATCTAGTAAGGAATTGACATCCAGCAGCTTCTTCGGAACCGTTTGGACGATTTGGAAAACCTCCATCGGATCAGAGACAGCGAGAATATCTTTCTCACACGCCTTGAAAATCGCTAGAGCCACACGGAAAAAGATCTTCGAACCTTCGTAGAAGATGATATCCCAGACGCGCAATGTTGTCTCTAACGGGAGGCTCCCAATGAAAAGGGACATAAGCCAGTTTGTCAACCCCAGAGTGATATCGGGCAGCCGAGTGTGAGCAGTTAGGGTTGGAGGCTTAGCTTTAGGTGTAGTTGGGTGTGCGTTGGCTATTTTCGCGTAGATACCTGGCATCGATTCCTTCAGGAAGACCATGAGAACCCAGAGGTCAACGTTGGCACCCTCGAGACTGATCTCATGGGTTCCCGGAAGATATTCGGAGGTGATTATATGGAGCATCCAGAAAGCTTTCTCCTCCGGTAAAAAGAGAAGGAGTAAGCCTGTGATGAAGTTCAGGGATTGGGTATAACCGATTCTTGGATTGTGGAGAGCGAAAGCGTACAGAACGCGACGGAGTGACCGAATGATTTCTGTTTCTAATACAACGGAATGACCCTTCGAGCCTCCACTGTCTCCAAACTTTTCAGCTTCGGCATTGGAGTGGACCTCGGGCTTGAAATGGATATTATCCGGGAAGGTTCGATGAAGGTCACGCTCAATATGCTCCTTGTCGTCATTTGTTGGAGATTCCATAGCCTGCTTAACTAGTTGCTCATAGCGTCCGGGATTGCGATGTAGGTGGCTATAGCCTCCAGCATACCAGAACCACGCAACACCTCGATACTCGGGGGGTATACCCTTACGTACAAAGCGTTTCGCCTTCGCTGACTTGACAGGGAACGTAATTGGTGCTTTTGAAGGAAGCCCGTGTTCCTGAAGGAACGAAGCCCACTTCCTTTTCCGCTGTTCAAGGTAGCTAGCGTATGGGCCATGCCACAATTCATAATGGGCAAGGGTGACATAATGGGTAGCCTTTCGAAATCCATAGCGGTCACGAACATCAGTTCCGCTAAGAAAGGGCGGGGGAATCACGCCTGGGATGGCCACCACTGACTCTCGTCGAGGACTGTGCGTCCCTTGGTCTGGGTGTTCTTTCGATGTCGTGAAGTCTCCCGTTGGTGTGCTGGTGGCTTCAGCCTTTCCTTCGGAAAATTTCGTTGACGGATTTTCAAGACAAGACACGCTGTCGTCCTCCAATGGAGCTGTCTCACCTGATTCAACAGGTTCTGGGTTGATGGGGTCTTCCATCCCTTCGGCTAAAGGACTCCTTTCCGAAACGTCGTTGGGGTCGTCAAGGTACATCGCAATAGCATCCTCCACACTCATACCTGGGTCTATTTCGAATGGTCTCTCTGGAGTAACTGGCGAGAATTCCGTGGTAGAGCTGTGTTTAGTTAAGACACTGCTCCGTTCAGTTCCACCCGCTTGCTCGATACTCGAACCTGATGTCATACCGGAGGTCAAGCTAAAGCGGAGCAAGTCATCACCCGGAAGATCCGAGTACATGCGAGATGGGAAATGAGGCAAACCAGGGCCATGTCGTGAACTTTCCGTCTGATAGCGCTGGACAAGATGGGGCGATGGACCTCTACTCCGTAGCCCCGACATTGACATAGAAATCCGCAACCCAGATCCAACAGACTTGGCCCCAGAATGAGGAGTAAAAAGCGATTCACTGTCTTCCATCGGGGCTTGTGGATCGTCGCCTATTTTTCGAGTTGGAAACGTGGGAGATCGAAATCCCATCCTTGTAGACACCCCATTCTGGATTTGGAGGGGATATGCCGGCAAATCGGAGGACAAGAATAATTCTTCATGCTGTACTCGAAGAGAAGGGGTTCTTGAAAACGATTTTGGTGGTGGAACGCGAGGCGAATGAACTTCAGAATAATCCGCATCTAGACGAGGGATAGCTTTGTATTGGGGCGCAGAGATACCCTCGCTATCCTCAGGCAAGTGACTGCGGCCGTCACCATTCTGTGTGACCATGGCCACTGGATAGAAACCAGTGTGCGGGGTACATTTGTTGCCCGTCCTTGTGCTCTTGACCCTTTTTACTATTTGCTATCCACGGACAACAGCAGCTAGAAGCGGTTTCGACGACAGAGGGCTCCGGAAGAGACCGTCAACTCAGAAAAGAAGCTTGTTCCGAATGAGAAAGTATACTTTGACCCGTCGGCAGGCCCGACGGACGACAAGGCTGGTCAAGGGAATATGAATAAAACGATGGAAAAGAGTGCGTGTTGAAAAAATCAACCGGTTGTAAGAATGGGTAAGGAAGCTGCGCTCGACAGCTCTCACAATCCTCTCAGAGGATCAATTGGGCATTCTATGCCAGGACTCTGAGTTGGTGTAAGAATGAGAATGGTAAAGAGAAGAATAGTAGTGTTCTTGGACCATGATGAAGAAAGAGCTCGCATGGTGAGAGTGATGGATGTTAACCGCGTGACATGCAGAATATCGGCGCATTAGGGGCGGAAAACCAAAGGGCCTGGGCTAAGAGTCGAACTACTGCAGCTACTAACTGTTAAGGGACTCTTGTACGGAGGGAAGTGAACACCCCCAACTAGGGTAGTTTTGTTGATCGGTGGTATTGATTGGTCCGAACTTCAAGATACATGTGGGCCGATCATACCTAGTCGGTGCCTAAGGGTCGGAGTGCGGAGTTACAGAAAACCGGCTCCAGTCAGATATAACCAAACCATAGCTATGATGATGATACTAAGAGGTTCACTATTAGACATACATGAAAATGACAACAAAGGGTACACAAGGCCAGGAACCCTGCATGGCCCTGCATATGGAGTTTTTGTCTCCTCCCTTTTTTGAACAATCTAGGGTCAGTATTAGATATTAGATGTTTTATTAAATTAACTGCCATACAGTAGTGTTGGGAACTCTGAAATTATAACTAATATAACGATTCGATAACCACTCCCCCCGAATGGCTAACACCGCCCCACCCCACCCCTGTCTAACAACCCCATATCCCGTTGGTTAGTCCTCCCCCCCAAGCCAATCGTGAAACAAAGTATTCTAGCGCTAACCAATCTCTGGCTTAGCGCTAGCCCCATCCCGGCGGGATTATGAGGATATATAAACTTATTAAGTTACATGACACAATTCACGGGGATTGTGCATGTCAATAAATGTGTCTCTACAGGCATGACGAACTTAGGTATTCTGAGATGCAGCTTGGAATTGTGAAATTACAGATCCTACTTCACAACCAGTGCTTGATATCCCGAGTCACGATAAGCAGCTGTCAGGACCCTGCTGCAAGACACGCAGAGATTGGGGTACTGCTAGTTGCATTGCCAATAAGCAATCAATATTATCCCGGTCAAGACTTTTATGTTGAGTGACAACCAGCGGGGAATATTCCTGTACAGCTCGTGGCTATGGAAGAAGAAAATTCGACAAGTTCCTTGCATATTATATCACGACACGGGTGTGATATAACAAAAATTTGTGATTTGTTACCCGAGTGGATTATTAGTTAGTACCAGGAATTCTAGCTTTTATACCATTCAACCAAAGGATTATGAACCCTATATGTTATCATAAGCTTCATTATACTCCCAACACTACCTAGGTACTTAATATGTATTAAAGAAAGCCCCGGGGGAGTTGACGCCTTCCAAATTTACTGACTCACTTTTGTGGACCATTTATCCCTGTCATAGAGACCAAGGCCAACTGTCACGAGGCCCAATCAGTACTTATACCGGTTTACCACTCCCGCATACATAGCAACGCAAATCGACAAACCTATCAGCCAATATCGATCCCAGCATACGGCAATACTAATGGCTAGACAAGTAACACCTCTATTCACGCTGAGATCAGCTCTCCCGGGCTGTTCCAGAACTGCTATTAGAGATATTGGATTAACGTCTACTTACTAGCCTCAACTCAGTACTATAAATTAAAGGCTCTAGATCTAGAGCATACGTCTGAGGGGGTGCTCTTACTATCTAAGTCACATTCAACATGCATGTGATCCGTCAACCCTCGAGATTGTTGAGGCACAGGGGTTGTTGACACAAGCGCCAAGTGTCAAATACAGGCTCCATTTCATCCTCGTACCTTGGAGGATGTGAGCGTGAAGATTGAAGGCACCAAATATAGCTCCAGCTTTACCTGGTTTTGTCACTTTATCTTTACGGCATGGCGGAGTTCACAGAGCTTTAAGCCATCATCTTCACAGTACATAAACACGAATGAGAAAATGTTAACATGAATCACAGCAATTGTAAGAACTGGAGTTAGAGGGCTGTTATGGCGAAGATAGCTTCAGAAGCATGTAAGCAGTATTGATCTCAACCCTTACTGTACCCCATTTCTCCATATTTCAAAGGGAGCCATACCACTTTCAGTACCGGTATGTAGCGTTACCCCCATTTCAGAATTAGCGTTCTGCCACCAGGCACAATTACTGGGTAAAAAACGGAGAACTGCAGATATCCATGATATACTTACCTATCTATCATATGGCGGTGAAACTACATATTGTTAGAACTGAAGGGTTCCTAACATAAAAGGGGAAAAGATGATGACTGCCATCAGAGCTCGGAGGTTATGTTTTAGGAACAAAAGGGTAGATTCTGATCGATGAAGATAAGAGAATGAAGAAATAGGGGCAGAAGCTGAAAATACATAACTACCCCCAGAGAGTTCTTTCCTTCCTCAAGCGAAAGTCTAGGCAGAATCTCCACGTTCCTGGCATACTTCTTTCTCGCTCTATCATAACATGTGGGTGAGGACTTACCATAAACTCCATAGTAAGAAAATCGTGCTGCAACATTCTCAGCTTAAGAAATATGGCGCTGTCTCACCACATTAGTGTGTACTAAGAATATCGAAGAGATAGGACCTCAGAACTAGCTAGCCGCACTTAGTCAGATGTATATAGGTATTCTATGGTTTGACTGCATACCTCCTACTATGCATAGGCACTGTACTTAGAGAAGCGTCAGAATATTTTCTATCTGGTTGTGCTTGGCTCGATCAATTCGGCAGACTGGGGCCTTGATTGCGCGCGAATATTGGTTCGGGCTGCGCAACTCAAACCAATAGAATTGGAGTGGCGACTTTAATTAGTAACAATAACACTCCAACACAAGGGAAGGGTCACAAGTAATTACGCATGGGGGGGAAACAGAAGACGTGAGTGGCAACTTATCTCACCATTAAGCGCGCTTTAATTGACCGTCGCTAAATCGGCCATGCGGTTTCACACCAATATACCTGTCTCAATTTGTTTTGCTTAGTAATCGTGTATAGTTCGCTATAATTGGTCGATTCAAGTGGGCCCTATTTCCCGTTAGGAAAAGCAGGCTACTTCTTTGGGAAAAGTACAAGGCTGTCTCGATTTCTGAAAAGTCCCTTTTTTCATGTTTATCTTGTTAGTTGATTAATTTATATTAATTTAAAGCAGTCTGATATCTTGATATCACTTCGTGGGTGGAGAAATGAAATCAGCTAGATATAGAGATAAATAATCAATCCTCTTAACAATCATTTATATAATACTTCCAACTCGAAAATAAAATTAATTAAAAATCTTTTAAGTTGTAATTAATTGTATAACCAGGAGTTAGTTGAGTTCTATGATAGGGATTATAGTGCCTTTTTTTATGCCTAGGGCCTACCCAGGTAGCAACCGTACGCCTCACTGCAGTCTCACCCCATCACTAAGAATTCAACACAACTAACTCTTGGTATTTTTTAAATAAAATATACAATATAGATAGGGTATATAAGTTAATTATAACTTACCGAAATTTATTTAATTCGACTTAGAGCTGGGGGAGTATTATGAAGCACTATTAATCAATCATGGCTTCGGCTTTATGATGATGAAACCATATATATATAACTGGCGGTACTCATTAAAAAGGTTGCTCAACGAACTTTTAGCTTATTTGATGGAAGGAATGGACTATACTATGAAATTTTAAAAAATGCTAAGAGAAAACGGATTTTATCGAAGCTATCCATAGTATGTTGTCACTGGATGCTTATAACGAACCCATGTTAGAGTCATTATATGCTAGTTCTCGCGTCGGTCGACCTCGTCAACCAAAGCCAGACCCATTTTATTTGCAGCTCTAAATCTCTCTACAAACTTCATGTTTTTCATGCTTTTTTGTTTATAGTATAGCCTCATCTCCAACTCCATCTTCGAATCAGATTCAAGATTTTCGATGGATGCTTGCTCATCATCTAATGCCACAAGATCATCCTCCTCCACGGCCTCCTCATTGATGTCTGACTCCGACTCCCAATTAGAATCGTCTGCTATATCCATTGCTCCTACTGGCTCTGAATCAGAATTTCAGTTTCTCAGCTTCAGTGTTTGTTGCTGCCCAAGACAAGCTGCTTGTAACGGATGCAATATTTCTTTCAATTAGCACTTCCCTTTTTTTCTTTTTCTTTTTCTTTCTTCCTTGGAAGGGATCTCCCTATAGCCAATGAACTTGATCGTTTCCATTATTTTTTCTGGTTTCTTCCTACAGAGGCGGAGTTATCCACGAAGGTAGACGCTGTCTTATAGAGAACTACCTGTAAGGGACTTCCCTTAACTATTTAATATTTTCCTTCCTTGTGGGAGCTTCCTACAACGCTGAGGATCTTTCTCAGATCCCCAAGCTATAAGAAGCCCCTCCTTTTCTGCTTTCTTGTCGCTTTTCTCTTTCCTTTTCCAAGCTTAATATTTTCGCACCTAGCTGCCTAGGTTTAGAGATAGCAATCCACCCTTTTTCTTCTAGATTGAGCAACCGTCACATGCTCACTAGTCCAAAAATGGTTGGGATCTCGGCAAACCCGAGAGAATTGAGTTTATATTGATTGCGTATTAAAAACCGACTCAACAGAAAAGCATCACAGGTACAAGTTCATGCTACCGGGCTCGTATGGTACTGCCAAATGCTTGTAAGTTTGGTTTCTCGACGCTGAACCCGTTCCCATTTATTTCCTTGAGTTTTCGCCAGCTTGCCATTAACATGGCACCGTCACGTGCGTTCGGGTAGTGAAAGCTATCATTCATTTATAGCGTGACCAAATCTGGGAGAAGCCTACAGTAGTAATAAGGCACTGAAGTTCTGATCCTACAAGTGATGGGAACTCCCAAGCTACTTAAGATATGGGAACCGGACAACTTGATTCCGGACACTTGCTTCCGCCGACTACAAGCGATAGCGCCCTAGAAGGCGGACCGACGATTACATTTTATTACTCTCTCACTTCATTCAAGAATTATTAATCATCCACCACTTAGAGTCATACTCTCAAAATTGGCAGGAATTTCGGTCTTGATAGGCTATGCTAACGATTAGATTCTAAAAATATCCTGTCGCATCTCCGATCCAAGCGCGTTATCCCGTGTTCGCGGAACCCTGACTGAAGGATATAAATAGAGCCGTCATGTCCGCATAGATAGACAAGAAAGAAAAGATTAACAAGACAGAAATAAGATTCATTAAGACCAAGTTACTTAGCTTAACACCGTGTTTTCCCAACACAAACCCTGCCTCAAAAAGCAGGCTAGACAACTTCTTCACCCGTGAAATCGCAACATAGGAAGGCCCCAACGCAAAGTCTTTCTTGCTAGGCAGCCTATCACTTGTCATTCCCTGGCTTTTGTAGACTGTAATGGCATACCTAATCCATACAGGAAACTGGGTCCTCGAACACTGGGCCTTTCCCAACATAAAAGTGTGTGGATGCAAATATCAGCACATAGCGGCCTAGAACAGAGCCATAATTGTCTGAGGATATCGGTCCACCGTACGAATCAAACGCTACCATAAGCCCATATAGCATGTCGGACGCGGGATCCTGACCTGCCTTCCAAAAGATATCCCTAACAGTACCCATAGCACTGTTTACCAAACCATGCTCGGCCCGGGGATTTTTAGAGAGCATAGCCCTAGCACCAATACACAAGCAAACCTCCGCATCAAGATGATCAGCCTCATCGGAAGAGGGTTGACTTGCTCCGGGCCAGCGTGTCGTGCTTTAACCTTGACCACCGGTGCCCGCAATAAGTCGACGATGATTATTATCTCGGACCACTTCGTTGGTAAAGTAAACACGCAGAGCATCCTGAAAGGAATCAGCCTCTGGAGAAAACTCATGGTCCACGCGGGTGTAGAGCAAACGCCAGTCCTCTCGAAGAGTATTCACCCTCCGATTAGTGAGCGCCTCCCGAAAATGAACAGCAACAGGATCTTCTCCTTGCTAACGCATAAGCTGAGTCAACTGGAGTGTTCGGTCAAAGGCTCGATATGCTATTTGGGCCGGTATCAAATAAGGGTCTTTGCTTTCCGAGTAGCGTTCATACAGAGCTACACCAGCCACAGGGGGAAGTTGGTAAAGTCACCACACAACGGGGTATTCAAGCTTCCAAGTGGCTTCAAGCTGCGAGAAGGGAAGATCTGCTGCAAACGGGGCTCAATCAAGGACAACTGCTTGAGATCGACCATCGATTTCTAATCAATGACGAGATACCGGATGTGTTTGAAAGTAACCTGCAAAGATTTCAGGGTTGCTTTTGACAGATCGGAGGACCCATCCCCCACGGGAAGGCTCAAAAGAGAACACATTATACAGCAAAGAATACCAAAGGAAGCTACTCCAGTCGGAGCTGACCGCAAAACTAGATTCGGCTTGTTACATCGCTTTGCCAGTTCCTCCAGCCGCAAACTAATCTGGAGAATAGTATAGTGTTTTGCCTGTTCCCGCAACACTATCGACGTTGGGTAGTAGCTGTCGAGGATTTCATCCTGTCGGCTCATCAGCATAGTGACCAGTAACCACGTTATACAGCTTCCGCTGTTGTTCGTTGGGAGAATCAGGGTTGAGAGCGTCTTGGATATCTTGATTGGCGGGGGATCGAGGCTTCATCTCATTGATCCACTTGCTATCAACGCCGTAACGGCCAGCATGTGGTGTCCAATTGAACTGCCAGTGGAGATCTCGATCCCCCAGGTTGTGCGGGTCCTCTACCCGACTAGGGTTATTCATCAACGGCCAAAAGCTCATCCAGGTTAATGAATGGGTGCATTAGTTTTACGCGGCAATAGTCCATAATCATTGGAATTTCGGATGCTTGAGTATCTCAGAGAGTAGCTGATGATAGTAGCTGATGACCCGCTGGAGACTTTGCAGCCAAAGCTTCCGGTTAGATTTCCCCTCGAAGTTGTATTCCCGCAACCACTCACATCCTGGAGATGAGAACCTTTAGGGTCGGTCAGGCGGTCCCTGTGCTTCCTGTAAGGAGATCGAGATATCGAAGCCTCCCCATCTTCAACGAGATCTTAGGAGTGTGGTCTTTGTCGGGTCGACAATTAAGGTAGCGCGGTCCCCAGTCAACGACTGCAAGGGTAGCTGTAATAGGGTATGAGGGGTCTCTTGGGCGGACCAGTCATGTTCTGTTAAGCGCTTTTTCATCATTTTTACAACAAAGGAAAGGGTGGGCCGTCGGTTTCCATCTTCGGGTAGGTCATTATACCGACCATCCCGAATAGTGATATGTCTATAATCCGGATGGTTAGATTTAAGGAATCTTAGCTACGCAAAAACTGCGCTTCTCCTGACCCGAAAGTCTTGCTGAAATTGACGGTGATGCCTGGAGTCATCTTTATTAGCATCCTTGGGTCGGAGTAAGACTATATCAAGATCTTTTGGCACGAGAGGTAGTGCATCGAAGAGCTTAGTATTATTTTACATAAAGCTTATAATGGCCTGAATAATGATACTGATGATCACAAACACGCTTTATGACCATCTGTACATGTGCCCAAGCAATAACTATCTCCTCCACTTGGCCTAAAGCGTGGAACTGCACTCGGATCCATGTTGTTAGCGGCCGAAAAGAAAAAATTATCACCCTATATTACCAGGCCCTTGTTCCAACATCGGTGATATGTAGCCTCAGGCCACGGCTTGTGGACTCAAAGCCTCATTTCAACCCATTTCTCTTTGCACCTCTCATAGTATTCCATTTGGTTCGTTACAATACTAGATTTAACTTTTAGCATGTGGTATTAGATGCAGAAATAACATATCACATGTTTCCAACCCTGAATTTGGTTTAAAAATCCATTCCAGTCGTGTAGTTCTGGAAAACACGCTTCTTTAAGTCCTTTTCATGTTTGTGTGTGACACGTTTTTCTCTGCTCTCCCTGCTTATTTATCTTGAATTCGTCAAGGCCGGGGAAACTATTGCACTTCGTGCACTAAATTTGATTTTCAGACTCCATTTCAGATAATAAATACAGAGTAACGTAGAAACGTGTGTGGATTCATAAAAATCACGAGAGACAGAAAGAGGTAAACAAAAAAGCGCAGACTGAGATGAAAAATCACATGACTGCGCCTTCGACTGGATGAACATACGATAAGATTGAATCGATGAAGGTAGTCGTGTTTTATCTCTCGCCAATGATCGTAATTTTCAATACAGGTATCTTTCATTTACCGATCGTCTTCAAAGAGCCCATTGCTGTGGTTTATACCAGTTGATCCAAAGATACGCCTCTAAATGAGAATATCCTCGCGATCTGTACTAAAAATACATCTCCTTTGCACGATCTCGGTGGATTTGCTCCGCAGATCGATATGTACTGCCATGGTCAGGAATGAGCAGAGGATGTCAGCGGACAGGTCCCTGAATCATAAAATGAAGATAAGACTCTCTCAGTAAGGTATTAGATTGGACTTTAGCTACACGGCTGTCCTACTGAGTTGCTATATACAACATGCTTAATCTTAAAATCCATAGAAGCTGAGCATACAGGACTCATATATTATAATAGAGAAGCCCTGTCAGTACACTTAGCTCAATATTTCCCTGTTTAGTTCAGTTACCATTCTTGATAGCCAGGGGTCCGTGTGTCCCTTAACTGGGGGCCCGTGTGTCCCTTCGGTCCTAGAGCACTGATGCAATTCCCATGGGACGCTGACAGATGAGAGTTGAAAGACTGTGTGAAAATATACCAACCACAGTATCCTGCTCCTCGCTGCCTGAAGTTTCAACCCAGCCTCCGGGTGAAAAATCTTCTTTGCGCGAGGCACATGTGCAGCAGCCATACCGATAATCTCCACCGGGTTGACGAACTGCTACCGAAACCCAACAAATTTCTAAATCTGGAATTAGTGCCTGGGCTTCTAGAGGCTTGTAGTCACCTAGTGAAGTCAGTTTCGTTCGGATAACTCGTCATATGTGCCAATAGCACGGCCGGATAGTTGTATTCGGCCAGACGCTATATATTGCAAAGACCTTGGCTGTGTCCAGCGGCTTGAATTGGGCGTGGTTTTGGGACAAAAGATCAATTGTTGCTCCCGGCTCTGCAGAACGCTTTCCCTTACAGTTATCACCTAAAACTTGCATGAAACAGTAAGCTAATAGCATGCCAGTACCATCAACTTCTAGTGGCGTCTATAGCTAACTCCTTGCATGTGAAACCAGTTCGGAAGATGAAAAACGCCAGCCAACCCACGCATACAGACAAGGTAATTCCCGAGTCTTTTGACAGCAGCTTCCATGCAAACAGGAAAGAATCGGGTCCAGTCACTAGGATCGTGAATTTACAAGATGCCATTGGTAGTATACTTGATTTGCGGATTCAACATCCCATCCTAGCAGCTTTACAGTCTGCAGGCCGTGGAATAACCATTGCGATTATGAATAAATTCTAAGACGGCATCGGAAAGCTCATGATTCTTGTACGAGGGATGGCACAAATGCGGCAAACTGATAGTTAAGCTATGATCGGTAAATGATGGCTTGAACATTAGGCTGCTTTTACATGATAATAGATCCATTCGTGGGCGTGGACAGTTTTCTTCATCCTGGGAATGGTGATAAATATATCTCGTTGCATCCCACTCCATCCTTCGATGCCAGAAACTAAATCCTCCTATCTTCCAAATTTTTTCGGCAAGGGGTTTTACCGTTTTACCACGTTATTCAACGGCGACCGGTTAACGCTAGTATCTTCATTTGTTGGCAGTTCGGAACCGAATGCGACTAACAGCATGTCTATGCTAAAACCCATTTCAAATTGAGGGAATTGGTCTGTTCCTGAAGTGCAGTGGGCATTAATACAGGCTGTAAGAATGGGGGATTCTTTAAAAGGCATTAAATACAGTATTTATTGTTCCATGTTGTACGCTCTTTCTCGGTCACCCAAAACTACCTCGTTACGTTCATCATGCCAACTGCACAACTCCCATCTTTTCCCAAACTTGAGCTTTGTAAATGTCAGGGACCTGATATATAGAACGCTGACTGAATGACCTGACATGGTCATTCATCATCGGGCCTTTTGGCGTGTGGTGTAGTGGTAAAGTTGGCGGCCCGCTGCCTCACGCCGGAGAAAACGCGTACACGAACAATTGTCATGTTTGATCATGTTTGTTTGATGGGGTATCACGTGGTCCGAGTTTTGACCCGACGATTATAAACGATACCGATGAGATAAGAGATTTACCGAGGATAGTAGTGACGGCATCTGACCAGGTCGACCTAGAAGATGCGGTGGTTATCGAGGTTTCTACTTGTGGGCGATGGGTTTCCGTCGAAAGGGCAAGACGGAACTACCATCACATATCATATCTTTCTATGAGTGCAGAGGTGGAATAGAATATGTCTGTTTGCCAGCCCAACTACAGATGTATCTATTTCACAATAACGAGTTGTTATTTGCTTCCTTTATACTACAGTATCATAGTACTACTGTACCAGCTGGTTTATTGACATGAAGGTTCGCATACTACTTACTGTACCATTTCGCCAATAGCCGCCACGCCGTCCTATTTATTACTATCACAGTTCCCCCATGAATTTCATCTGTAGTTGAGTTCTTGTGCATCACCGATGTAAGGCAGGCAGGTAGATTGTGGTTTCACTAGAGCTATATAAAGAGTCTTCATCGCCCATCTCGGAGTCCAGCAGAGAAACAAAAAGCCATATCATTCGTTCGAGAAATTCCCTAGAAAATTCTGCGACAGTGATTCTGCAAAACTCCATTCTCTTTAAATTTGACTTCATACCAAAGAAAGCCCTCACTCCTTTATCCCGGACACCAGTCATTCATTTTTTTCCGTTCGCAAATCTCCGAGTCCAATCCCGCGCCACTTCTTCAAATCGTCTTCGATCGTTCTTGTATTGTTCCGCGATCCGGGCCTCGACGGCATCATCCGGCATCGGTTCCGACAGCAGCTGTTGCGTAAACTCCAGCACGGTGGCGATCCGCGTGCTCGGCTTCCACTCGTCCGACTTTAACATGCCTAGACAGACGCTGCCTTTGTCGTCATTTGATACGTTTGGATGATAGATTTTCGTCGCGAAGGACACACTCGGCGCCTTGAACGGGTATGTAGTAGGAAGGACGAGGTCAAGTTGGAATTTACCGTCCTGCATTGCATCGTTCGGATAGTCAGTGATTATTGTTCCGTGCGCTCGTTAAATAAATAAAGCCATCGGAGGAAATTACTAGAAGCCAGTATGCATACATTATATGGTGAGTCTTCTGGTCCTGTCATGTAGACCTTCCAGTGGAACAGGTTCGATTCATCCTCAAGCTCGACCACAATACCCGGCGGGGGAGACTCGATCAGCTGGGCGAGCTCCTAGACCACGCAAACTCATCAGCCATTTTCTACTGCGCTTAATAATAGTTGGAATCGATCACATATATACCTTCGCAATCCGCTTCTGACTCCCCATACCCCCGAAAGAACAAGATTTGGAAGAGGCGCCGGCTCAATATGCAAGGAACAGGTGATTATTGAAATAGCCTGGTAGGGGAGCTCCAAGAGGGACCAGTAATGAATAATACTCACAACGGAGGCAGATTGCTTCGTCCTATCATATGATTGATAGTTTCGTTAGTATCTTACGCTTTTTATACTATGATAAGATGATAAGTATAGATACTTGCTCTTATTAGTACTAGACTCGCTGTTTATTGGACCTATAGATACATGCCCCCTTTTATAGCTGCTATAGTAATAGATATTTGCCACTCATTGATTCCATAGGGTTCTTCAAGGTCTTTGACATAACATCCTTTGTTACAGAAAGACTTTCCTCCTTTGACTACCTCCGTAGATTCTCGCCACAGTCTCCTCCTTTGACTCCATCTGTTGGCTCTCACCAGAGTCTCGCGACGCCTATTTATTCCGTCCTTGCACACGGCCCCCTAGAGCGAGGCGACTTATCGGTCACGTTTACCTGCCCTTTCCCCACCAGCGACCAAAGCGGCCTACTTCAGCCAAAATACGTGCCCACTCCCCCACCACGGGCAAAGCAGGTTGTCCTAAGGCCGCTCATTATGCTCACCCCTAGGCTTTTGGGGCTCACTCTCCTCCCTGCGTAAGTCGAATCATTCAACAAGAAACTACCCATGATACAGGCTGGTGCTGGGGCCCAGGGAAGAAGAAATCCGGGAAATTTACCGAGTGCTGTTGGGGACCCTCGAAAATCCCTGAAGAGACGTTAAGGAAAGAGTGAATTGGGTGGTGCCTGACTCCGCTGAGATTAGGCCAGCCAACGCTGCCTGCATCGCCGCCATAGGCTTCAATAATCTCGCCAACACGAGAAATATTTCCCTGGTGCCCACGCTTAAGCATGTGCCTGTTTGTTTATTTATTTGTTTGTCTGTTTGTTCGTTTGCTTAGCCCTCTACGTCGAAGCTTAGTCGCTGCTGTTTCCCGAGATCACTGTATGCCAGCTTGACGCCGCTCAGCAATACCCTGTTAATCGTACCCGCTTCTGCACGCTAGATATTTATAGGGACACGTGACCAACGCAAACAGCCCGATTCGGATCCTCCAGCAGCTCTGGCTGATGAAAATGGCCTGGCCCGAGTGAATGCTGGTCACTGCTCTCTACTCCCTTTCACAAACTTTGCACCTCCCAGTGATAATTGCAACCAAGATAGCCGCTTAGCCTAACTGCTTTCGCTTGATATCAAGGTTAGGGCTCTGGCATGACAGCGCTACGACCATCCGTGGAGGACCCGACAATGAAACTTGATGCATACAGAGTGTGATCAAGAAAGACGCGGGTAGACAGAGAGGATGTGCAAAAGAACGCGTTAAACGAGGCGGGAAAGCCAGGTCCCTACCCTGAGTAGATACGAAACCTATGTCACATCAAAGCACTCTTTTCCCCAAAGCGACCCTTTTATCCTAATTTGAGTTTTAACGAGGCTTTGGTCGGACAGGGCTCCCAGCGAACTTGAGCGACTATTAAGTGGAAGAAACCATTGACAGAAGCGGAGGTTGGGTTAGCTAGCGGAATTAAGTGCGAATTTTGATGCTTGCATTGAATCAACTGGCAACATGGCTGAAAATCCGAGTGAGCTGCCGGGAGCCTCCGTACTGGAGCCGTAGCGGGTCAAAAAGAAAAGACTCGCTGATCCGATTTGAAATCTGGAGTACATATACATGTACCAGTCCGTTTTAGTTCCCGGAACTTGTAAAACTTAGACAGCCAAAGTCCTGCATCAATCTGCCACAGATACCTGTACTTAATGTACTATGTATGGTGGCAGACCATTCATTTTCGGTCAGTAATCTGTATTTGGTATCGAGAATACAATGTGGCGGTAATAATACAGATGAGTGATAACAAAAGCTTACCTCCGTTTCTCAGACCATACTAGCTTCGGCTACACGTGACTGCATAGCTCTACTAAGCCTAATTCGGCTGTAGAGTATTGATTCAGCTCTGTTCATGTGGAAAATGGAGCGTCTGAGATACCTAAGAGTCCTCGTTATTCTGACGGGGGCTAACTTGTTTCGGGTATGGAACCGAGCTGCGAGCCGATCGTGACCTGGTGTATGCAGCGAAGCGGTGACTGTGTGTATGGGATAACCAAGTCAACGACACTTAAAAACTTCATGAAGCCCAATACATTGTGTTTCTAAAATGTATGTAATTAATTCGAGGAAATATGTGATATTCTTCTAGTATCATAGGTCTATCTCTGCCACTATGAGCCTGTTTGCCTCGGCGAGTCAGTATACGGCTCCACCCACTGAATACCCTGAACATACGCTCCATGTTGAATTGACCTATTGTAATCTGTACGCCGGGCTGCTTGGGGATTTGGTGGAGGCGGAGGCGTTGGCAGCGGGGGCATCTGCGCTGACGCTGGTCTCCATTCTTTTGACGGCGGTATCGGCTTGTATGGTGGCTGCAAAGGCTGCGGAGGCAACTGTGAAGACAACGGCATAGTTGACGGTGTAGCCGACAGCTCAGCAGCCCGCAGGTGCAGAATCCCTCGCTGTAGTCCATCCATCCTCTCCATCACCTTGTCCAGTTGCGATGACTTCTTCTTGCGTGGCTTTTGTATAGACCCTCTTGCGCCACCGCCGCTACTGCGCCCGACTCCTCCCCTTCCATTGTTGCCATCTTCATCATGAGACCTGATTCGCCTTATCGAGATATCATGAGCGGCTTGACGGGTGTTCCGTACGACGAGAGGGTCAAGTATTCTGCTTTCGGCTTCACGGCGACGCTCCTCATCCTGTGAGATGATCCATTAGTAGAGGTTCAGTGAGATCTAAATCTGACGACACTTACTGTGACGTCAAGCCTTCAATGCGCATCAGCAACTTCAACTTGAATACTTCGCCGAAAGCGAAGGTAGTCATTCAGTATTTCATGGTTGCATGGCAAGCCAAAATGCCTCCTAAAGTTCCTCGTACAGGGTGTTAAAGCCCCCGATTGACGCCTTGGATTCCTCTCAGATTCAAGAGCTGCCCGCGCCTGTTGAAATTGGCGATATTCCATTTCAAGGGCGTATTGACTAATCTCCCTACAAAGAGGGCGCAGCTCGTCGTACAGCTCATACTTCCCAAAACGCTGTTTATCACAGGCAAGCTCGTATAGGTTGCGCTTGTTCTTCGAAGAGGCTTTCGAAGGTTTCGTATGTTGTGTTGGGAAGGATCTCCATAGCCGCAATAGTTGGATTGAAAGTCCGACGAAAAATTGGGGTAGCTTATTAGTAGATGCAATGAATTCCGACAACAATAGTTAAGCCTCATCGCAGCTCGGTTCCATACCCGAAACAAGTTAGCCCCCATCGGAATAACGGATCCCACAATAGGTGTCCTTAATCTTTATCACTCAGCCTTGGTTGTGCCAAGGCTAGGGTACCCCGCACCCACTTGTATAGGAAGTGCGTGACTCACCTGCAGATGCCACCCACATATTCAGTGTGTTGGCGTCAAATATAACGTAACAACTTGGTATCACGTGGTAATGTGCATACCATACACGTTTCCGTATCGGTTTAGTGCCATGTAGGTCACGCAATCTCCGATTTTTTTGTTGTTGTTGTATTATTTAACGTCTTTAAGTGGCCGAAAGGCTACATAGGACGGAATTACTATTAAAATAC